>SJYC01114095.1:0-16439 GCA_006408675.1 Madoqua kirkii | reverse complement strand
ATGATGGCTACTCCATTTCTTCTAAAGGATTCTTCCCCTAGTAGTAGATATAATGGTCATCTGAGTTAAATTCACCCATTCCAGTCCATTTTAGTTCACCGATTCCTACAATGTTGATGTTCACTCTTGCCATCTCCTGTTTGACCACTTCCAATTTACCTTGATTCATGGACCTAACATTCGAGGTTCCTATGTAATATTGTTTTTTACAGCATTGGGTTTTACTTCCATCACCAGTCACATCCACAGTTAGGCATTGTTTTTGCTTTGGCTCCATCTCTTCATTCTTTCTGGTGTTATTTCTCCACTCTTGTCCAGTAGCATATTGGGCACCTACTGACCTGGGTTGTTCATCTTTTAGTATCATCTCTTTTTGCCTTTTCATACTGTTCATGGGGTTCTCAAGACAAGAATACTGCAGTGGTTTGCCATTCCTTTCTCCAGTGGACCACATTTCGTCAGAACTCTCCATTATGATCCGTCTGTCTTGGGTGTGCCCTACACGGCATGGCTCATAGTTTCATTGAATTAGACAATGCTGTGGTCCATATGTTCACTTTGATGAGTTTTCTGTGATTGTGGTTTTCATTATGCTTGCCCTCTGAGGGATCGGGATAAGAGGCTAATGGAAGCTTCCTGATGGGAGAGACTGACTGAGGGGGAAACTGGGTCTTGTTCTAATGGGCAGGGCCATGCTCAGTAAATCTTTAATTTTCTGTTGATGGGCGGAACTGTGTTCCCTCCTTGCTGTTTGACCAGAGACCAAAGTATGGTGGAGGTAATGAAGATAGTGACGACCTCCTTCAGAAGGTCCTATGCATGCGCTGCCACACTCAGTGCCTCTGACCCTGTAGCAGGTCAGTGCTGACCCAAGCCTTCCCTGGAGACTCTGGGACATTCACAGGCAAGTCTGGGTCAGTCTCTTGTGGGGTCACTTCTCTTTTCTCCTGGGTCCTGGCATGCACAAGGTTTTGTTTGTGCCCTCCAAGAGTCTGTTTCCCTAGTCCTGTGGAAGTTCTATAATCAAATCCCACTGGCCTCCAAAGTCAAATTCCCTGGGAGTTCTCAGTCCCTTTGCCAGACCCCCAGGTTGGGAAATCTGTTGTGGGTCCTAGAACTTTCTTAACTGTATAAGAATATGTTTGGTATAATTGTTCTGCAGTTGGTGGGTCATCTGCTCGGTGACTCTATGGTGGGATTAATGATGGCCTCCTCCACGAAGGCTTATGCCACACCCAAGACTGCTGCACCCAGAGTCCCTGCCCCTGCAGCAGGCCACTGCTGACCCATACCTCTACAAGAGACACTCAAGCACTCAAAGGTAGATCTGGCTCAGTCTCTATCGAGTCTCCTGTGTGCACGTGGTTTTGTTTGAGCCCTCCAAGCGTCTCTGGCAAGTATGGGGTTTGATTCTAAGCACAATTTTGCACCTTATACCGTCTTGGTAGGGTTTCTCCTGTGCTCTTTGATGTGGGGTATCTTTTTTTTGGTGGGATCCAACGTTCTCCTGTTGATGGTTGTTCTGTGGTAAGTTGTAATTTTGGACTTCTCATAGAGAAGATACCTTGCCTCCTCCTGATAGGTGATTCAGCAGTGGGAGTTTCCACAGTTACTGTATTCTTATCTTTAGGACGCTTTGGTTTTTAGCTAGTGGGGCACCAATCATCATTATTTTTCTTAAAGTTAGCAACTAAAGACCAAAGCTGTAATGGTTGGAGATATGGGAGCCATAGGAAATATGTGATGTAAAGGGTCTCAGTGACAACTTGTGTTCTCCTATTTACTTCTCTCTCCATCTGCCCTGTTCTTGGAACAGGCTCTGTTCCAAGAAGGCAAAGACGTTGTAATTCTGCCTTATGTGCTGTATGATTCCATTTCAGAGTGAACCAATGAACTCATTCAGGGAACTGTGTCTCCAAAATTACTTTGGAATACAATTGTTTTTCATTTGCCTATTATGTTTTTATTTCTGTGCTCTTCAGTCTTTGATTCTATACACAGAATGACTTAGCGTCTAAGAATATTAGTTTTCTTTATAAGAGTTAAATGATGTGGTTATACATTAATTCTTGACTTTTTTTTTAAATAAAACTCTCTTATAGATTCAGATCAGTAAACACCATTCCAGTTCTCCAATAGTTGTTATTATATATATGATTTTAAAAAGTAAGGGTAGAACAGAAATATGCTGGAAGGGTATACAAAACACATGACAGATTCCTAAGTAAATTTTCAAATTTTTCTCCTTAAAAAGTCTGATTTGGTAGTTAACATCAGACCTTAGTGTAGAATGGTACAAAACAGATGTATGTTTGAGATCTGTCTCTGAAGGTGAAGCTTTTACACTGTAATGTGTGAGCTTAGCTTGTTTTTCTCCTTGTCCTCCCCGCCCCAAGCCCTCCCAAACTATAATAAACAGTACTGAGGTACTCCTTTAATAAAGGTTGCATTTTAACAATCTTTGGTTTTTATACCTATAGAGAATACCAAGTATTAAAAACCAATTTTATGTTATTTGCTTCCTGACTTTATTTTTGTGGTTCATACTTTTGTTCAGATCTTTTTCCTATTGCTAAAGAAGGAAATGGCAACCCACTGCATTAGTCTTGCGTGGAAAATCCCATGGATGGAGGAGCCTGGTGGGCTACAGTCTGTGTGATCACAAAGAGTCAGACATGTCTAAGTGACTAACACACACACACACACACACACACACATACACACACACACACAGACTATTAGAGGTGTATTCTAAGTTACTTCAAAACTATTAGGAGAGTGTTTATCAAAGTGCATCAGCAATTGATGAACAGTTCACAAAATGAATTAGTAGGAGAAGCATAATTTCTCATTTTCTCTTTGCTCTTCTAAGCAACAGAAAGTTATTTAAATTGTGAATAAAGCACTGTTGTAAATGCTGTAGTAGATGCAAAGACGAATGAGACCAGTGGTCCCACCCCTTTTGTGATCATCAAGTCTGGAGGAGAGTGATGTTTGTGAATAGTTGGAGAAGGTGAATGTGGGAGTAAGGGCAAGTGCCCATGAGGTCTCTCTGCAGCAGGGGCCAGGCTCAGGCCTCAAGAGTGGGTGACAGCAGTGTGAGGTTGATGGGCTACTTTGAAAGATTTGTCTTAATAATGTTGATATACATGGTACTTCAAAGTTAGTGTTTGCCAATGTTCACTCTTTCTCCTTTTGTTTAAAGATTTTTGATTTGGGGATGTTTCCCCTTTCATGTAGCTTTTGGACAATCAAAAGCCTTTTGTGGTTATTACCAGACATGGGGTTGAGCAAGACTGCTTTCAAGCCTGTGTAGACATTTGTTCCATGAGCTAAGAACTTGAGCCAGTGTCCGAGTAGTTCCTAGAATCTCAGCTAGTGTTGCTCGGAAATAGATTTAAATTTGAGGTGACAAAGAAAAGCATTATTTGATTTATATGTGTTTATTCTAATATGTCTAGAATCACAGGGTTAGCAGTAGCCAAACATAACAAACAAAAAGCTTAAGCTCCACTCAGTTGTTAGCTGTATGCCTGATGCTTCTTGTGAAATCATTTAGTGACAGGAATCAATCCTGTGTTAGTTTTGAAAAAATGACTTGCCTTAAGCATGATCTAAAATAATTTTTAAAAGATCGTTGCGAAAAAGCCAATATAATTAAAAGATTTAAAATTCATTAAATGACTATGTTCTTGGATCAGTGTTTTGTAATTTTAAAAAATTAATTTATGTTGAGAGAGAATAAAACCTGTAGTATAAAAATTAAGTAAAGACCTGCTCCCAAATGAATTATACTAGAAAAGTCTTAAAATAGAGACTGAACAGAAGTAGCTATGGTGTTACTAGATCATGTAAGTTTTTGTTTATGGTCTCACAGAGAAACTTTCCTTCCCCAGACTTCAGTACCTAGAATTGTAGAGTAAATAGTGTCTGAGTAGAGTAATTGATTGATGACTTCACCTGCTTGGGTTTATTCCCCCTCCAACTTAGTTATTCAATCTCCTTCTTTCTTTTTTACAGTATTATTGCCTTTTTATATATTTATTTTTTTCAATTTGAAAAGAAAACCCTCTCTCTTTCATAAACTGTAGCAAGTTACTAGTCCTAACAAATCACCTCTTGTTTAAAACAGTGCTTCCTTGTGTTCTTACTGCTGTATTAACCAGGAGAAAAATATACATGTTATTGTGTCCCTTTCTTTTAGAAATCAATTATATGGAAATTTATTGAGATATTTCCCTAAAACTTACCAGTTAGCTTTAAACAGAGAAGAGACTCCTAAATATATAGATATCCATATAAATTAAGCATTAATATAGGTAAAATTAGAGTAAAATGGTAGCAACTTTCTCTTGACTGAAGACAAATACCAGCTGCCTGTGTAGATCTAGTTTGTGATTATTACTTGGGGCTAATGTTTTTAGTTTCTAATTTAGACTGTTACTGGTTTTTGAAACTTTCCCTCCCAAGATTAGCTTTGGTATAATGCCATTATATTATATTTTCTCTGTCAATTAGGTCATTTAGTCTAACTAGTAGAGATTGCAGCTCTAAAATTGGCCTGACTTTTTCAAAATATAATTTGAGTTAAAACTATAAGGTAAATTAAAGGAAAACTGGTAAACAGATGGTAGCTAGACCTACAAACTGATGGAACACTAAAGCAAAAATTATTTTAAAACCTAAAAATAGTTGACTGAATTCTGTATTTTCCCTTATAGACAAAGTATCACATTAAATATCTGTGACATTTAGAAATGCACTGAAGACCCCTCCATCTTTATTTTTATTAGAAAAGACTATTTTTCTTAGAAGACACATTACATTGATGTTACCTTTAACATAAATGCCCAGAAAAGGTCCTTTTCACTGTCTTCCTGGACAGTTATGAAAAATAACTGAATAAATGTGCAATAGAAGTATAGCAATTTTTAAAACATGGATATAAATATTGGAAAGGATTGAACTTTTGAAAGAATTTTCTTTGATAATGAAAAATATACAGTAGAAATTAATATTTTCAAAGGAACTTCTGATTTTTCTTCTGATCCGAAAGTAATTAATTTTCCATTTGAAATGATTAATGGATCTTGGCTTTATAAATAGATGATAGATAACATGCTATCAAAGGGTATTTTAAGATGGAGATAAAGGAAATCGTTATCTGGCGTTGTTTGTTACAGCTTCTCATCTTGGTTATGAAAGAAAAAGGATGCTCTAATATTATCCTGTTGTTGTCCCACAAGCAGTGGCTTTCTAATTTCAGGCCTGAACTATTTTGACTTTTCCCCTCTTAATACTATATTTTGCAGACAACATCCCAAGGAACTCTATGAGGTCAGGGACAGATGGACTCATCTTTGCTCAGTAGTTCACAATGGATGTAGATCAGCAATATTAACCCCCTAAGTGTTAAGAGTGGAAACAGTGTCAGACTTTATTTTTAACACAAGCTGGAATCAAGATTGCTGGGAGAAATATCAATAACCTCAGATATGCAGATGATACCACTCTTATGGCAGAAAGTGAAGAGGAACTAAAGAGCCTCTTGATGAAAGTGAAAGAGGAGAGTGAAAAAGTTGGCTTAAAGCTCAATATTCAGAAAATGAAGATCATGGCATCTGGTCCCATCACTTCATGGGAAATCGATGGGGAAACAGGAGAAACTGTGTCAGACTCTATTTTGGGGGGCTCCAAATCCACTGCAGATGTTGACTGCAGTCATGAAATTAAAAGACGCTTAGTCCTTGGAAGAAAAGTTATGGCCAACCTAGATAGCATATTCAAAAGCAGAGACATTACTTTGCCGACCTAGATCCATCTAGTAAAGGCTATGGTTTTTCCAGTGGTCATGTATGGATGTGAGAGTTGGACTGTGAAGAAAGCTGAGTGCCGAAGAATTGATGCTTTTGAACTGTGGTGTTGGAGAAGACTCTTGAGAGTCCCTTGGACTGCAAGGAGATCCAACCAGTCCATTCTGAAGGAGATCAGCCCTGGGATTTCTTTGGAAGGAATGATGCTAAAGCTGAAACTCTGATACTTTGGCCACCTCATGCGAAGAGTTGACTCATTGGAAAGGACTTTGATGCTGGGAGGGATTGGGGGCAGGAGGAAAAGGGGACAACTGAGGATGAGATGGCTGGATGGCATCATGGACTCAATGGATGTGAGTCTCAGTGAGTCCGGGGGTTGGTGGTGGACAGGCAGGCCTGGCGTGCTGCGATTCATGGGGTCACAAGGAGTAGGACACAACTGAGTGACTGAACTGAACTGAACTGAATGCGGAGAGGAGCAAACATATTTTTTTTTGCATTTTCTTTGCCTAATAACATTTACATTGGTTTAGGCAAAGTGTCTGTGAAAGAGAAAAACAGAGAAAACCAGCACCCTTAATAAGATACAGGCATTTGTATACTGAGATACTGCCTCAGTGTGGACCCAAAGGCTTGGGTGCATCCAGGGACTCTGGCCATGGCCAAGGAGAGCCGTGTCTAGAGGATATCACAATGCAAGGCTAACAGCATAAAAGTCGTAAGTTAGCAGGATTTGGATTAATGTGAAGAATGTGGAATGTAGACTTGTTTTTTTCCCTTTTCAAAGTGTATCTGTTCAGATTTTCTAAAAGCATATTTAATTTCATTTATTTCAAAACAGGTTATTAAATTTGAGGACCTTCATTCTGGGTTTTATGTCATTAATTCACCTACTAGATTAAAAATGAGAGTTAGAGTAATGCAGTTACTGTATGTAGTATGCAGAATGTGGATTTCACAAAAAAACCTTCAGCTATTATGGAATTATAGATCGCTGCTGCCTCTGAAGATCAAGATCATTTCAAACAACCTTTTATTAAAAAAACATCCTTTATCCACTGACCTGTACTTTTGAGGTGCCAAAATAAATTTAAAACATTCCTTCAAAGATTTTTTAGATATCTTAGAACACCAATGCAAAGTAAATATTTATATCACAAATATGTTTTAAGATGTTTGAAAATAAAAGGACCAATATCAATAATCAACGCTGAAGTCGAATTTGACAGGATTGTGATGAAAAGTGTACATGTTAAAAACTGCTGGAAAAATTTACTTAAGATCATCAGCATTACTGGATATTCTAAAGTAATATTTCTTTTAAAAGAAGAGAATTTTATATCTCAGACTTTTCTTTTAATAACTTGTATCAATAAATTAATAGACACACATAATAAAGGAACTCTAGTGGGTTATTTTAAAACTTAGAGATACTGATATAAAAGATCATGATAATAAAAATTTAACTACTGGAAACTAGGTATTAAAAAAAAACACTTATTATTCCCACTTATTGCTGGAATGTAGTTCCTTAAAATTGTGTTTAAAAAAACATCTTATGTCAAACACTGAAATTGTATACTGCCCTGTGATAATCTATTTGTTCTTTTTCGCTTAATATTTCTATAAAGTGGAATAGTCTTATTATTCTACTTTGCTGCTGAAGATAAATTTTGCCTGAATCTGTTTCCAATGTTCTGTGCTTTGAACTTACTTTCATTTAATTCATGAATATGCTGAAAGGTTACAAAGCTCTTTCTGGCTATAAAATCGACAAAACAGAGTCAGAAATGATGCGATTCTTGAAACCCTGTCCATCCACTTTATTTATGAACTGCAAAGGAAAATAATATCCAAATGCCCAGAAACATTTTGGCACTGAAATGAATATACATTCTATTAACATAGTCAGAGATAATTGAAAACTGTTGACTAAACACAATGGAACAGCTCTGAGATAGAAGGTCTGTTCATGTGCAAGTCATATAGAAGTTGCTTATAATTAGGACTTTTATAAAATAAGCCATTTGAAATAAAAGTAAGGATATAGCTAAATTTGTATTTAACAGATTAAATAAAACATCTCTTTTAATCCAATGAAAACCTATGTAATCTTTTTAAGGGACATGCTATATTTTGTGGGATGAAATCACTAAATCCCTGAGCTGTTCCTGAAGGAAGTGTATGACAAAGAGAAAAAATGATCTGAACTCAGGAGTTCTGGATTCTAATTTTGGCTCCACTCCCACTGGACATGTGACCGTGCAAAGGCACTTAATCTCTATGCACTTCGATTTTCTCACATTAATAGTTACACAGTCATGCTTAAGAATACCTAAAAGCCCTTCTGACTCTGAACCTCAAGTAACTTATACTGAACTTCTACTTCTTAAAGCCTAGTAAGTGACAAACATATTCTAAGCTGTATGATTTTGGAAAAAATAATTAACCCCCCAAATTTTCTTGTTTAAACTGAAGACTGACAAGTTCTGCATGTTTATTTCTGAGGCTTTTACTAGACCACAATTACAGCAGAATGAAAAAAAAATGAGGATAATAAAATTCACTGGGCAAACATTTTCCTGTCTAGAGTCTCAAATGTAAACAGATTTTAATGACTGCCTTTCGGTGCAGTAATAGGAACCAGCAACATTTTCATTGCTCAGTTTCCTCATGACCCACCATGGGATGGTGGCTGGTCATTCTTGTCTGAGTTATACTGAGGAAGAAAGAACTCTGTGAATTTTCACTTTAAATGCTTGTTTCTATCTGTGTTTTGCTTTTTATGGAAAGGGGATGTGAAGCAGAGCCCCTTAAGTGCTATGGGCCCTGGCATCAGTAAGAAATGGGTGAAGTGGAGGCACAGGAATTTGGGTGTACGTGGGAGCATCAACAGGAGAGGACCAGAGGAGACAGGACCGAAGTCACATGGTGATAATGGGGCCCTGAAGAACTATGGCCAATGAAAATTTCATTGTGCAAAGGATGACTACTACAAGCTTTTAAATTGTGTCTAAAATTCTTCTAATTGCTCTATAAGCCCCAGGAGCAAAGCCTGCTCTGTATAATCTTCCCCTTCCTGGCCTACCGCATTGCCTTTCCCCTGGGGCTGTGTGTTCCTGGAGTTCCAGAGCTCCAGGGGAGAGTTCCGGAGCTCCAAGAGCTCTAGCAAAAGCAGCTACTCCCTGGTCTCTGAAACTCTGGATGCTCCCGCTACCTTTTTCTCCTGTCTCCTGAAGAAACACCATTTCTGCTTTCTCCACGGTTGCCAGTGGGGTGGCCATTTTCCATACTTTTGCATCTAGAGGTAGACCATTGCCCCTTCTTCCTAAACCTACAGCTTTGGGGCAGGCCATGTGGTGCCATCCCTTTCTTGATGCAGCCAAACACCAACCCCTGGATCAATCTCTCTTTTCACTCTAAGAGTTTAAACTCCTGGATTATTGTTCTATTTTCTAATACTGTTCGTATACATTTTTGTTTGGTTTGTTTTTTTAATTTTTTGAACTTTTACTTTTGTATTGGGGTATAGCCAATTAACAATGTAGTCATAGTTTCAGGTGAACTGCAAAGAGACTCAGCCATATATATACATGCATCCATTCTCCCCTAAACACCCTTCTCATCCACCCCTCGCACATAACATTGAGCAGAGTTCCATGTACTATACAATAGGTCCTTGTTGGCTATCCAATAACACCATTCTTTTTGTAATTACTATAGCCGTTTGACTGGTGCTCCAACACCGAGGACTTTCAGCTCCAGGCTCTCTTCTCGTCCCAAAGATGTGTCCTTTTACTTCACTGAAGCCAATAACTCTCCTGGTCTTGTTATTACTAATAACTATATCCCCTCTATACCCTCAGCTCTATTTTCTGTCACCATCTCCTGTATTTCCAGCCCTCTTCTTAAGTCTAAAAGTCTTCTGAGTCTAAAAGTTCTTTAACCCCACCACGCCCTAAAATTCATTAGTGCTACCACAATTTGACTCTTTCAAGTCCTTCACATCTTTGCTTTTCCCCGTATACAACTAAATTCCATGGTCAGTCATTTTCAGCTCCTTACATACAACCTCGGGTCAAATATCTTCCCCTTTTATTATACTCACATGGCAATTCCAAAACTTACATCACGAGTACATCTCTATGCTATACATACCTGGAGGGTAATGTAACACTCTGATCTCAGTGTCAAGCTGAATTCATGAACGTCAACTTCAGATGGACCATCAGTGTTACCATATGGTCAAAACAAGTACCATTTCATTCATTTTCTTTTTCTCTTAAGTGACCACCTCACATTTCCTCTCTTTTCAAAATTCCAACATCTTTTCCACCTTCAGTCTCAGAAAAATGGACTATCTTGATAAAAATAGGGTAGTACTAAGTTGGGTGGTACTCCTTTTGGTTGATTCTATTTTTGTTCAAAAGACTGTCTTTTCTCCTGTTACCAGGCTATCTATACTTCTTTCTGAAGCCCTATTCTATCTATCCACCTGGCCAATTTAAGACATTACTCCAGAAATGTTTTGCTCTCTCCTTTGCATCACTAGTTTTCTGTTCTGTTCTGTTCTAGAAAACATACACTGGCAAGCAATCATGTATAATTCTCCTTATTAAAAAAACAATAAACTCTTTGATGCATATTCTTCTGCAGTTAATGCTACATTTCTCTGCTTTATTCGTGCATTCATCACATGCTATTTTCTCTTGAATCCACTCCACTTAGTCTTTTGGTTACTTATTTTAATATGTTTTTTTTGCTTCTTCTCATCTGTCTGAACTCTAAATAACATAGTGTTCCAAGTTAAAATAAAAGTGTATGAATATCATATAACAACCTGCATGATGTACAGGGCACCCGCCCCCCATAAGTGTTAATATTGATGAAAAGCAATGCAGTGAGTAATCATATTGAGTGAGATATGTAACAACTGTAAACAGCCTTTCTTTAATTCATGCTAGATTTTGCTGCAAAATAGTTCAGGCATTTGGACATGAAATGTGTTTCAAAAAACTTTCAATTTCCAATCCTTCATGGCGTTTGAAATTTTAGATAAGGGGTTATGGATCTGTCTTAACTGTCAACAGTTAATTGGAAAACAGCTATTTTGAAAAGATAGATAATGAAAAATCCTTCACCTCCTCCACATGTGGCATCGCAATCTTCCCAGCCTGTGTGTGTCCACATGAAAAGGGGTTCAGGTGCTTTGGAGCTCTGATTCTCTGGAGGAGGGTCTGATGGGATGGTGTATTCATAGTGAAGACCATAATTCTGGTCTTGAAACAGCAACACCTATAATATATATAGAAGGGTTCAAAGCAGATGGATCAAATCAGAGCATATTCAATGGGAAGCATAGAACTAAGGATATGGATACCTTAAAATGCTTTTGGTATGGTGTGCGTGTTCCTTCCATACATAGTAGATTTGTGACCTTATCACTTAAATGCTGAAACTGTCCTACTTCTGTAAACATTGGAATTATACACTTAGCTCTGAGCTAACATGGTATGAAAAAATAGCCCATTTGAATGAGGTCAGAGATACCATGTTATTTTCTCCCAAGTCAATGGGCTACACAGTCTTCCAAAGCATGGTACATGTATGAGATGACTTTAGTAGGGGGGACAGGGACATGTATCCTATATAACATCAAGATATAACCCACAATCTAGTACCAAATGAAGCCTTTTCACTCAGAAAAATATGAATGATAAGCCCCTGTGTCAACAGAGGAAGAGGACAGAAGACTTTGTGAGCCATTTAACTCCATAAGAGGAAGACAACTTCTAAGCCAACTGGAGAATAATATTATTCCATGTATGCTTACAGTTAAGCTTTAATTTTGGCAAGGTTACTAACTTTTCATTTATAGTAAAGATCATTTCCTTTGCAAAGAAATTTATGTTAAAAATTTTTTTAAAGGCAAAGTAACTTAAGAATGGTACAGTTATGTACATGTATGTAAACAGTACACATATGTAAACAGTATAAATCATAAAGGACATATCAGAATGGTTGAACTGTGGGTTACACTGGACTAAATCATAAGCAGTAACCATGTCTGTGATGTTATCCCATAGTACACAATATCAAGCTTAGAACTGTACCATCATGTATGGTACAACCATACATATTTTAAATGGAAGAAAAATACATGAAATACACTCATTTAAAATAAAAGAATGAATGAGAATATATGTTTCTTTATAAATTCATTTCTATCAAATATGTCAAACAAGCACTTGGGATATATGACGTCTATGGCTCTGAGGATTTATGGAACAGTGAAAGTGGCTCAGTTGTGTCTGACCCTTTGAGACCCCATGGACTATACAGTCCATGGAATTCTCCAGCCCAGAATACTGGATTGGATAGCCTTTCCCCTCTCCAGGGGATCTTTCCAACCCAGGGATCAAACCCAGGTCTCCCGCACTGCAGGCGGATTCTTTATCAGCTGAGCCACAAGGGAAGCATCTATATAACATGATGTGATATATAAATATATAAATATATATATATATATACATACACATATCTAAATTTTAAATTTTATTCAAATATTATAGAATTTTGATGTTTAATCTATATCAAGGTAGTTGTAATGATAGGTTATAGAGTTAACATTTAATGGGGAAAAAAAGGAGTTCAAGGTTAATTTTTTTTACTTTTTTTCCTTACGATTTTGCCTCAATATATTAACAGAAATACTATGACACATTTTAATATGTGGATTGAGGAATTAGTATGATGGCATTATGAATCAACCAGATCAACAGTAAAAATAATACTTTTAAAAGGCACATATATGTAACATGCTGGATACCGACTGTAAGCACATGACAGTGTTTGTTTTGACTTTAAATATCTCATTTCATGTTGCTAGTGATGGGCTTCCCTGGTGGCTCAGAGGTTAAAGTGTCTGCCGGGAAGGTAGGAGACCGGGGTTCGATCCCTGGATCGGGAAGATCCTCTGGAGAAGGCAATGGCAACCCACTCCAGTACTCTTGCCTGGAGAATCTCATGGAGGGAGGAACCTGGTAGGTTATAGTCCATGGAGTTGCAAAGAGTCGGACATGACTGAGCGACTTTACTTACTTTACTTAAGCTAAAAAAAATGGGAAAGAGATGAACTCAACTTGTTTATGAATAGGACCAAACAATTACATGATTTTTAAATTGATGAAATGAACATATAAATAAGTTATTTGTCAACTTATTTAATTACATGCAAACATGTCTGTTTTTCTTAAAAAACTACCTTTTCATTAATAGGACATTTGATCGTCCTTGAACATCTAATTCCATTAAAATAAAGACATTAGTTACAAAATCATTAGCTCTTTCTTAAACCATCTGAATTTGGCAGTATTCTTTGCAAGAAGGAAAGTTACAGCTGAGGGGCTCATACTGAAGCATGGCACAGAGGTATTGCTTTTCAAAGTTCAGTACCGGCTTTCAGTCTGTAATAGTCATTAAAGAAAAATATCTTTAGAAGTGCAGTTTCCTTTGGATTACTGAATAAATCCAGGTCACATAGATGCCTTCTTTTAGACATAGTTCACCGACTTTAATTATGTTTCATGCTTCCAGGAAAAACCTTGGTAATTACCAGTCAGATTAAGGATTCTGGAACAAGGGAACTCCCTCTGCCCAGCAGTAAGGTCTCACATACAGTTTTAAAATTTTGAATTAGAGGCTCACTAAAAGAGCCTCCGTCTTGTCCCATAAAAATATGTAGGTGACACTCATGTAAGGGAGGCAACATGATGGCGTTTTCAGCAACCAAGTCATTAAACATATGTTTGTTGTTGATAATGTTGTTATTCTAAGTGACCCAATCACGGAAAGAGCCAGATATTGGTCATATGATATTTGTTTAGTCATTTTCCCCCATCTCTCCAGATGGCAGAGGGCACAGAGTGGAGTTTCCAATTCAAATTACAGGATCCAATGTAACTGTGGGGAGATGAACAAAGACATTATTTAAAGTGTATGCCTAATTATGATCCAAAGCTCTTGGGAATAAAGAACTTAGGTTTGATCTTTGTATCAGGAAAGGCAGCACAGAAGATGGATTAACATCTAATTTATTCAAAGCAGGGAAGCCTGGAGTGCTGCATCCATGGGGTCGCAGAGCCGGACATGACTGAATCACAACAACAAAATAACTTATTGGGAGATACTGAGCACAGTACTTAATCTTATAAATATTTAGTGTTTTCTAAATCTGTAAAATGGAATGATAATAATACATATCACATGGTGTTATTTTGAGGATTAAATGCCATAATGAATATAAAGCACTTCCGGACAGGGTCTGCTCTCTGCTTGATGAATGGTGTATATTATTACTATTATTAAGATTTGAACAGAAGCCCTCATGGAACTCACCTCACTCCCTTTGTGCATCCCTCCCTTCATGCATTCTTGCTGGTAAAGCCTACTGACTGCAGTTCTACAAAACATTCTTGAAATGTGGTCAGTGAACCAGTAGTAGTGGCAGACCAGCGTTCGCGTGAACAAGAACAAGAACCTCAGGTGATTTGCAGGCACATTCAACTAGGGAAAAGCAAATGGGCCAATGAGAGTTGAACCTCTGGTGCCTGGACTGGCAACACAGATGTCTCCAGTTGAGGACAAATTCAACCTAAACTGTTTGGAGATATTAAACGATGCGGCACATCACACTCCAAATAAGCAGTCCGTTGACTGTGTTTTACAGTTGTTTTTCTGTGTGGACTCAGATGTTGAAGCGTGTGAATGTCAGACTTTGCCACCAGAATGAAAAGCACACTAGCTGTGGTCAGTCCTCTGGCTCCTGAGTCATTAGCACTGAATGCCACGATCAAGGACGAAAAGGGCATGTGAACCTGCCACCCCATGGGTGCAGAGCCCCAGTGTCCTGATTTGTTTGCTCCAAACTCAGACCTAGTCTTCTGCTACATGGTAAAGAAACGTATTATCCCAAACATTCAAACTATCATAACTCTTTACAGGAATCACTTAACCTAGTAAGAACACAAGGGGTCATTGGAAGCCTTGTTAAATATTTATCAAGTGTTTTCCCCAGGGACCAATATCATTTTTCTCAAGGGCACTTTATATAGATTCCGGTGGGACCCATTTCACAGATGTATGAAAATGCGACAGTTTGCCACGCAAGCATGGATGCTAAGTTGTGTCAGTTGTGTCCGACTCTTCGGAACCCTATGGACTGTAGCTGGCCAGGCGCCTCTGTCCGTGGAATTCTCCAGGCAGGAAAACTGGAGTGGGCTGCCATGTTCTCCTCCAGGGGATCTTCCTGACCCAGGGATCAAACCTGTGTCTCTTACGTCTCCGGCACGCGTAGGCGGGTTCTTTACCACTAACAGCACCTGGGAAGCACTCCAATCTTTACAGACATATGCTTTTAGGGAAAGAGGAACCTTATTGCCTCCTAGTTTACCTCTACTGTGGGCTGTGAATTCTCTAAAATATCATGTCCCTTTTTAAAATGTAAAATTTTCTTTTAAATTTAAAAATGTCCACTTTTAGCCATCTTGATTTCAAACACACACACACACAAACCCCTAAAATCCCACCTCTTAAGTAACTTTAAATATCTATTTGACAGCCCAAATTTGGAAAAAGAGAAAGCATAGTGGTAATGTCCTTTGTCACAGGAAGCTGATTATGTAATGTTATGGATTCATTCCCTCATACCAGGAGGTGTAAAGGTGTTGTAGTAGGACCTTTGGCGGAGATCTTCTCCCAGAGGCCTCGTCTTACATAATGGACAGTAGTTCCTGCTATGCTGAATGCTCCAGAGTGTTCAATCTTCCAGTCACTGTTAATAGACTGTTTTCCAGTGTCTCGGAGAGCTATAAAGAGGTTATAAAATATTAGGAGATTAGCAAGTCAGCATCATTAATCACTGTCCCTTTTGCATGATTTTGTGAAAAGCATTTTGTGCATTTCTAAACTAAATGGTCAGTACTCCCTGATATAAAATATGAGGCATCTCCACTTTGGGAAAATCTATAATCACAGCAAATGCCACAGGAAATTCTCCTTCTCTCCTAAAGCTGCCCACCACCATACAGTCACATTTATCTTTGTTTCCTCAAAACTTCCACGGAACACTTGATGTCTATAACCTTATTTTGCCCTGTAGTCATTTATTCTTTAACATATTAAGGTTAGAGGTGTCTGTGTTGTCTATGCAATGATTCTATGAACAACGTGAGGGCTAGTACTACATCTTATACATGCTGTGTAACTCCCATGCCACCCAAGAAAAGGGTGTGATGACAGGAAGACCATTAAATAGCATGTTAACTAACAGCTCAAAATGAGAGTTATGCTCAACACAAAACAATTCAAATATAATGTGTTAGTTTTAAAAATAGAACTCAGGACCTTTTAATATTCCTAGTTTGTGATTTACTGTACAAGAATAGATATAAATGCTAGTTCTTACCCATAAACAGCCATCATTTATGTGAATTGTACAGAATTATAATTTTTCTCTTTCTCTGCTTTGACTTGATTTGTGTTGCAACTTAAATAAGATCCACAACATGGAAATGAGATGCTGTGATAACCACTTAAAATTAAGGATTCCTTCTACTTTTTTTTTTT
>SJYC01114094.1:0-31198 GCA_006408675.1 Madoqua kirkii | reverse complement strand
TCTATCAGATCTAGGCCCTTAAATCTATTTCTTAATTCCACTGTATAATCATAAGGGATTTGATTTAGGTCATACCTGAATGGTCTAGCAGTTTTCCCTACTTTCTTCAATTTCAGTCTGAATTTGGTAATGAGGAGTTCATGATCTGAGCCATAGTCAGCTCCCAGTCTTGTTTTTGCTGACTGTATAGAGCTTCTCCATCTTTGGCTGCAAAGAATATAATCAATCTGATTTTGGTGGTGACCATCCTGTGATGTTCATGTGTAGAGTCTTCTCTTGTGTTGTTGGAAGAGGGTGTTTGCTATGACCAATGCCTTTTTTTGGCAAAACTCTATTTTCTTTGCCCTGCTTCATTCTGTATTCCAGGGCCAGATTTGCCTGTTACTCCAGGTGTTTCTTGACTTCCTACTTTTGCATTCCAGTCCCCTATAATGAAAAGGACATCTTTTTTGGATGTTAGTTCTAGAAGGTCTTGTAGGTCTTCATAGAACCATTCAACTTCAGCTTCTTCAGCATTACTGGTTGGGGCATAGACTTGGATTACCCTGATATTGAATGGTTTGCGTTGGAGACGAACAGAGATCATTCTGTCGTTTTTGAGATTGCATCCAAGTACTGCATTTCGGACTCTTTTGTTGACCATGATGACTACTCCATTTCTTCTAAGGGATCCTGCCCACAGTAGTAGATATAATGGTCGTCTGAGTTAAATTCACCCATTCCAGTCCATTTTAGTTCCCTGATTCCTAGAATGTCAACGTTCACTCTTACCATCTCCTGTCTGAGATGTTGGCAATTTGATCTCTTGTTCCTCTGCCTTTTCTAAAACCAGCTTGAACATCTGGAAGTTCATGGTTCACTTATTGGCTGTGCTTAAAAATGTCAAGCTACTTTAATTTGCATCTTCTTTCATTGAGTTTTCTATTTAAAAACTAAACAACACCTTTCTCCATGTTCTGAGAAGATAGTACATGACCTTTATTACAGGGTGCCAATTGTAGCAATCTGGACTTTATTTTTTCCAGACTTGGATCACAGGTCAAGCAAGTGGTCATAACATTTTAATGACTTTTCTCTGACACAAAAATAATGGAATAAACAGAATAAGCTGACTTTTTCCACTGGGACCTGTAAGTCTTTGACCTGCTTTGACATTGCATATTCAGATCCACAGTCCACACTGTGTACAGTGTCATGCCTTCTGTGGATATTTCATAAAACTAATTGAATTGAAAAATAGTCTGAGATGTATTCCATAAGTTTTAGTAATTTAAATAGCTCAGAGAACTCTGACACTGTCTTCCTGTTACCCGAGCATCTTGTTTAGGAATTTGAACCCCTGTATCACACCAGTGTCATCTGAAAATGGTGTAGAATTTGCATAACTTCAAATAGGATAGAGTGTTAATAATGACTTTAAAGTCCTGAAGTTTAAACCTATATGTAATGCTTCATTTCTCTGTGAAGATTGGGTTTAAATGCTGTGGTCATTATCCAGCCTCTTTAGAGGGTCACCTTTGTACTTATCCATAGGATCTATGTCACATTTTTTCCTTGTTTTCTTTTATTCCTTCAACAGATGTTTGTAGTACACCTATTCTATGATAAGAATTATGCTAGTTTGTAATAATACAAAGATAAAATGTCCTTGTCCTCAAAGAATTAGCATATAGTAGAAGAGATAGGCAATGGAAAAGAGTTTACTTCAGTGTGCGAAGTACTGCCATGGAAGAGAGAAGGACCTAACTCTCAGTGGATGCCTTATATGACTGCTCTTCCAAACATTAATTTTTATTTATTCTCACTCAGAAGTTATTGACTGATCATCTTTATGTGATGATCTCTCCTCTGGGCATCAGAGATACAGTGATGAACAAGACAGGCCATGTGCTGGTTCTCTCGGAAGGGGAAAGACACGGGGCAGATAACATCTGAGAAATGAAAATGACAGTTTCATAAGATGATAAGTATGAAGAAGAAAATAAAACAGAGGATGTGCTAGTACCTGGCCGGAGTATGAGTGGGAAAATTAATTTAGATTTGGTGGTCAGTGGAGACCTTTCTTTCGAGGTGATGATGGAAATGAGACTTGAATGATAAAGAGAAGCCAGCCATGGGAAGATTGAAGACAGTGCATTTCAGATAGAGGAAGAACAAAATGTAAAATCCCTAAGGCAGGAATGAGTTTCTGAGCTCAAGGAGTAAAAAGAAGGCCCCTGTGAACACAGCATGGTGGATGGGGGCAGAGAGGTGAGGAAGGAGCTTGGATTGTTAGGAGAACCCCAAAAGCACATTCTACTAAGTGCAATGGAAAAGATACTTGAGGGTTTTAGTTGGAGAGTAAGTTAATCTAATACATTATAAAAGCTCATTCTAACTACTGGAGAATGGCTTTTAAGAGGCCAAAAGCAGAAGCGAGGAGATCAATAGACAGATTTTGCAGTCATTGACATGAAGGAGTCAGTGATTTGGCCTAAGGTGACAGTAATGGAGATGGAGAGATGTGAATAGATTCAGACATGTTCTGGTGGCAGTGTTTATTGATATGAAAGGTGAGGGAAAGAAGTCAAAGATAACTGCTGGACTTGTGACTAGCTGAAGCTCCAGTATTTTGGTATGAAGAGCTTATTCATTGCATAAGACCCTGATGATAAGAAAGATGGAACGCAGGAAGAGAAGGGGACGATAGAGGATAAGATGGTTGGATAAGCATCACTGACTCAATGGACTTGAGTCTGAGCAAAAGGAGACAGCAAAGGACAGGGAAGCCTGGAGTGCTACAGTCCATTGGGTTTGCAAAGAGTTGGACCCAACTTAGTGGCTGAAAAACAAGATGTGTGGCATGAACATTGGGTGTATGACAATTTCCCTTCCTAAGAATGGAAAGATTAGGGAAGGTGCAGGGTTTGCTGGTTCAGAAATCAAGACTTCTGTTTTGTCTGGTAGGCTTTATGCACAGAGTAGATATTCATGTAATGATGCTCCATGTGAGTCTGGAGGTCAGTGAAGAATAACATGAAAGTGGGAGATTGAGAGTTGTTGGTCATAGGCATTTAGATAATACTTAAAGCTGAGTGTCTGGATAAGATCACTTAGGAGGGTATAGAAGAGGCCCAAGGACAAAACTCCGGATTTGACAGCATTTAGAGGTCTAGCAGAGATGAAGGAGCAGGCAAAGGAGCTCTCAGTGAGTTAGGAAAAGCCAAAAGAATGCAGTGTTATAGAAATTAAGAGTTTTATAAGAGTTTGGTTTTTATTTACTTATTTTTAAAGTTGCCAACTGTGTTGACAGCTTTGAAAAGTCAGGCAAGATAAAGCCTGAGAAGCCACCACTGGATCAGGCAACAGGAACATCATCAGAGACCTCATCCAAAGCAATCTCAGTGATGTCATGGGCACTCAGGTCTGGCAAGGGACAGTAAATTAGAGACTGTGAGGTGAAAACCCGGAAGGGGCTTCTAGAGACAACTCTTTCAATAAGTTTTATTGGCAGGTAAGTGGAATCTGGGATCAAAGTAGAATTTCTGAAGAGGAACAATTCTAGGACACAGTAGTGTGTGGAGCTGGAGATGATCCAGGACACTGATAATGCAAGAACAAGGGAAACCTATGGACATGAAGTCCTGAAGATGGACTCCACCGCAAAACTGGAGAGTCTGGCTTTTGGTAGAAACAGGGGTCCCTAGTCCATAGTACAAGATGGTAAGCAGGGAATAGACTAGGGATATTGAGTATCAATAGTTTTGGTGATGAAGAGAGATTCTTACTGCTTGCTTTTAACTATTCAATGAATTATGAGATAAGTTATCAGGCAGGGATGGGCTGGTAGTGGTGGTGGCGGTGGCAGGCCCAGGTGTATAAGGACTGAGAGGAGAAAGGATAAAACAATCATTTTGGAAGTGGAGAAGAGAGGATACATATATGATTAATGCAGAATGTATACATACATATAATATTTCCCATATTGTTCATTGTTGTTCAGTTGCTGAGATCTATCTGACTCTTTGCAACCCCATGGACTGCAGCATGCCAGGCTTCCCTGTCCTTCACTATCTCCCAGAGTTTGCTCAAATTCATATCCATTGAGTTGGCGATGCCATATAGAGAATATTATTCTAGTCTTAGAAAGATTTAAGAGAACTTGAATATTGTTCTGATGGAGCATAAATATTTTTAGACACAGATACTGAGATAGCTGGAGTTGAGGGGCAGTACCCTGGGGTGCCTCACATAGATGGAGAGTCTGGAATAGTATTTTGAAGGAACATACTGTCAGATGAGACAGGAAAAGTGTGTATCATGCAAAGTGGATTTGGTTAACTAGATCAGAAAGCAGAAGCTAATATAAAATATAGCTGAAAAATAGAAGGGGTTGGATCTGGTGTGTGAAATATTGGCAGGATTTCATTTCAGTTATAATAGAGAGGGGGGAAATGAGGTTTAGGCAGATTCTAGATCATACATTAATTTATTCCATCATTCATAACTCTTTTAACTGTTATACACTGTGGGGCATAGAGAAATGAATAAGACACAGGTTGTACTCTCAATAAACTTGAAATTTAAACTACTAGCTTTAACAGAAAGCTGCTTCTCAGTAGAGGTGTAAAAGTACAATTCAAGGGGACAGAGTAAGATGAATAATTATTCCTGATTAGAAGGATCAAGGAGTGTTTCTTGAGGGTATTATTTGAGCTCGACTTTGCAGGAGTAGAATCAGAGAGTGAAGAAGAAAATCAGACTCATGGGGGCACGTTGCAGATAGAGTTTTCCAGAACCAGATGCTGAGATGGAGTTTGGGATCAAGCTCTCTGGTAGGGAATAACATCTGTGAAAAGAAAAGGAAGGAAGTAGAATTACATAGAGGGAGATGTCAGTCTGTTACCAGACCCCACAAAACCTCAGCCCACATTTTAGGGAGCTCTGGAGCAAAGACTGCCCTGCTGAGGGGTCCAGAGTAACTTTGAAATGGCTGCACCTTTATGAGCCCACCTGACTCAGTCCCTGATTTGTGAGCTTCCCAGGAGGACGGAAGTGGTAGAAGTGGACCCTGAAGATGCTGTCAACTAGAAACTGTCTGCAACCATATGTGCAGCAGGTTTCTCCTTCAGGGGGAACCTGGGTGGTGCATCTTTGTGTGGGATATAATATGTAAGTGCATGGTATGTCCCCTCATAGTTCCAGAGGGGTTGGAATAGAGACTAGGGCAAAAGATTCTTGGAGAATAAAACTGGACAGATCATTTGGGATTATGATTTGCAAGTCATGCACGAGCATTGGAACATTTTTGTTCCTATGATGATCTTAGGTCTATATAATACTTGAGTGCTCTGCTTTCAGGAACAAACTCCAGGAGGTGGACCTAGGGCAGCAGAACCTCTTAGAAATAATAGTTGCCATAAAGCAAGCTACCTAATGAATTTGGTAGTGGGAAATGAAGGGTGGGGAAGACCACACACAATGTCCATTTTCAGTTGGATTCCTTGTTCTTGGATAACAGTGTTTATGATGGTTCACTCAGCACAAACATCTAACCTTTCCCCTTTAATCACAACTGAAATGTTTTGAGGGGACCCATATAGCCCCTCTTTTTGAAAAAGCTAAAACCTACCTGTGTCAGAAGACTACATCAGCATATATTTTTCAAGTATTTGGGCTTTCCTAGTGACTCAGGTGGTAAAGAATCCACCTGCAATGAAAGATATCTGAGTTCAGTCCCTGGGTTGGGAAGCTTTCCTGGAGAAGGGAATGGCTGCCAACTCTAGTATTTTTCCCTGGAGAATTCCATGGACAGAGGAGCCTGGTGGGCTACAGTTCATGGGGTTGCAAAGAGTCGGACACAAGTGGGTGACTAAGACTCACTTTTCTTTTGTTCTCTTGCTTAGGCTGTTTTGGCATTGAATTGATTTGTTTTCCATTTGCTCTCAGTGCGTCATGATTGATAGTGAGTTCTTTTGGCAAGGGAATGGGGAGAGAGAGACTTTTCTATTTAAAAATTAGAAATAGTCTGTGTCCAGAAGGAGCAGGAGACTAATTGGCTTAGTCAGGAAACCAGGGTGGGTGGAAGGCAGCAGACAGCTTCCAAGAATTTGGGCCCAGGGTGTGGTGCCCTCTTGCGACTGGGCTGTAGAATATTAAATGAGGACTCTGTTAGCATCCCAATGTAGAATTTCTAAGTCTTTCAGAAACCAGCAGTGGAGCAGGTGACCAAGTCCAGATAGAAGCACAGAGGACTTGAGAGTATGAAGATAGTATCAGGAAGCAGAAAGGCCAAGCCTGGAAGAATCATATTCATTCACCAGCATGCCACTTTAACTGCCTCTTAATGTAATGACTGTGCAGGGCTTTGCTGCCACAGTCATTTTCTAGTTAGACTCATGGAAAAATTACTGAGGAAATAATATCAGATTTTATCTGGATACTGTTATTTGGTTTAAATCTTTTCCAAGTTGTATATTAGTTTTCAAGTGGTTATTTTGCTTGGTTAGTTAAATAAGGAATTATTATATATCTAATATATACAGCTGTCAGAGATGCCATCCTATTTTGGTCATGAAGCTGTCACTCGAGAAAGACCCTTCACTTGGTATCAGTTTGCCCAGATTCCATATATAGAGTCTCCGAGAAAGGGAGCAAGTTTTTTGGAATAACTTATTTTTTTGCAATTTATTTTTTTTTAATTTTTAAAAAATACTTTACAATACTGTATTGGTTTTGCCATACATTGACATGAATCCACCACAAGTGTACATGAGTTCCCAATCCTGAACCCCCCTCCCACCACCCTCCCCATATCATCTCTCTAGGTCATCCTAGCACACCAGCCCCAAGCATCCTGTATCCTGCATCGAACCTGGACTAGCGATTCGTTTTTTATGTGATAGTACACATGTTTCAATGCCATTCTCCCAAATCATCCCACCCTCTCCCTCTCCCACAGAGTCCAAAAGTCTGTTCTTTACATCTGTGTCTCTTTTGCTGTCTTGCATACAAGGTTATTGTTACCATCTTTCTAAATTCCATATATATGTGTTAGTATACTGTATTGGTGTTTTTCTTTCTGGCTTCACTCTGTATAATCAGCTCCAGTTTCATCCACCTCATTAGAACTGATTCAAATGTATTCTTTTTAATAGTTGAGTAATATTCCATTGTGTATATGTACCACAGCTTTCTTATCCATTCGTTTGCTGATGGACATCTAGGTTGCTTCCATGTTCTGGCTATTATAAACAGTGCTGTGATGAACATTGTGGTACATGTGTCTCTTTCAGTTCTGGTTTCCTCGGTGTGTATGCCCAGCAGTGGGATTGCTGGGTCATAAGGCAGTTATATTTCCAGTTTTTTTAAGGAATCTCCACACTGTTCTCCATAGTGGCTGTACTAGTTTGCATTCCCACCAACAGTGTAAGAGGATTCCCTTTTCTCCACACCCTCTCCAGCATTTACTGCTTGTAGACTTTTGGATCACAGCCATTCTGACTGGTGTGAAATGGTACCTCATTGTGGTCTTGATTTGCATTTCTCTGATAATGAGTGATGTTGAGCATCTTTTCATGTGTTAGCCATCCATATGTCTTCTTTGGAGAAATGTCTAATTAGTTCTTTGGCCCATTTTTTGATTGGGTCATTTATTTTTCTAGAATTAACACACATCTTATTGTCACTTTAAATTTATTAAAAATTTATCAAAGATGTCTTTGTGTCATGACAATCATAGACATCACATAACATGCTTTGGATTGTGAATTCAGATCATTATGGAGTTTATTTCGAACTAGAAGTCAATTTATTTGGCCAGTGTCTGTAAGAATCAATTTCTTCATGTTAATAACGTTTTGGCCTTTCAAATTATTATTTATCTTATGTTTTTGGTAATTTGTTGTTTCATTATTCACAGGATGCTTTTTGTCAGACATGGTAAAAAAAATAAAGCTGAAAAAATAATATTGGCTAAAATTTTAAAGTAAAAAAATCCACACTAGTGGTCTCCATGTGCTTATTTCTTAATGTTTTCTTACTGAAAACACTTTATTGTAATGTACATTAACATTTTATAGGTCCCTCTAAAATAGAATGGAAAGTTTGCTCCCTGCAGTAAGTAGTGAAAGTATTGTTATTTTACAGTTGTGTCTTTGATATCACAACTTGATTTTCAGATTTCAGGTATCAAAGTTACAACTTCATAAACCATCTCCATATGCATTATCCATGATTTAGTTTTGTACTGTTCAATGAAAGAAGAAGTGAATCTACATCTCCTCCTTCCTGAAAAATGTTTGATATCCTATCTCATTACCATTCATTCCTCCCTAAAACCCTGATCTTGATGTTTGTGTGTAATATTTGTGCTGAGTTTATAAAATTATTCAATGTTCTTAGTTCCCCTAAACTAGCTGTGATAATGTTGATGTATTGTTTATTGATTCTGTGATCTATTTAGGATTAGTAGATCATGTCTGTTTTCTTAAATGTCTGTGCCATCTGTATCATTTACAATTCAATTGGAGAGTTAATCCTAACACACATAAACTTTAGGGAGTTGTTTAGTGCTTAACCATGATGGTGATTGTAAGAGCAACATGATTTCCAGTTACAGAAGAAAGAGCTCAGTTAAATAAGTGCTAAATATCAGATTTAATGTAGGAGAGAGCTTTTGAAGTACCTGAAAAGATGGGTAACACATGAATTTTTAAAAGAAAAGGACAAAGTGTTCCAAGTTAAAAAATATCCAGAATAAAGACAAGGAATCTTCAGTACATAAAATACTGCCCTAATCACAGGGCTTCAGTTCTTTTAGCTTTCCTGAATGAATATGTATGTGTCTATCTCAATAAATGTATTTTCAGTTCAGATCAGTCGCTCAGGTGTGTTTGACTCTTTGTGATCCCAAGGACTACAGCATGCCAGGCTTCCCTTCAATCACCCACTCCTGGAGCCTATTCAAACTCATGTCCATCACATCAGCGAAGCCATCCAACCATCTCATCCTCTGTTGTTCCCTTCTCCTCCTGTTTCCAATCTTTCCCAGCATCAGGGTCTTTTCAAATGAGTCAGTTCTTCGCATCAGGTGGCCAAATTATTGGAGTTTTAACCTCAGCATCAGTCCTTCCAATGAATATTCAGGACTGGTTTCCTTTAGGATGGACTAGTTGGATCTCCTTGCAGTCCAAGGGACTCTCAAGAGTCTTCTCCAACATCACAATTCAAAAGCATCAATTCTTCAGTGTTCACTTTCTTTATAGTCCAACTCTCACATCCATACATGACTACTGGAAAAAAACCAAAGCTTTGACTAGATGGACCTTTGTTGGTAAAGTAACGTCTCTGCTTTTTAGTATGCTGTCTAGTTTGGTCATAGCTTTTCTTCCAAGGAGCAAGTATCTTTAACTTCATGGCTGCAGTCACCGTCTGCAGTGATTTTGGAGCCAAAAAAATAAAGTCATTTTTTTAGGGGTTCCATAGTCAATGTATATTACATATATGAATATATATGCATGTTTGAGCTCATTTGCAGTTAAAAATTTGGCCCAACTTTTGGTGAAACAGCTTGCTTAATTGGGTTGTTCTCCCTTTGCACTGGTCCAGTTCTTTTGCTGGGTTGATCATATTGAATTATTGTCTTCATATTAAGTAGATATAGTTTCAACATTCTTAATGAAGAACACAGTAATTTTCTCTCAATATTTCTGACTAACCTTTGTTGCCCAAGTGTGCCAAAATGTGAGAAGTCTTTTGGCCACAACCCTTGTCCTGAGACCTAAGTTTTTTTCATTTTGTTTTAAAATGTGTTTATTTTTAATTGAAGGATAATTGGTTTATAATATTGTGTTGGTTTCTGTCATACATCAACATGAGTCACCCCATTGTATCCTTCTTTCTTGTCATAGAGCCCCAGTTTGAGTTCCATGAGTCATACAGCAAATTCCCACTGCCTATCTCTTTTACATATGGCAGTGTATATGTTTCCACTAAGTTTTAGTTCCCTTAAAAATCAGAAGGCAGTATGACACATGCTGAATGGGTTTTACATCCCTGAGAATGTTTGGAGTAAAATAAAAATATGTTATTTACTAGTTATATTAGCCAAAGTGTTTTGTTTTATTTAATTTATTCATTTATTTAATTAGGTAATACATAGGGTTTGAATAAATGATTCAAATAGTACGGAAATGGCATAGAGTACCTAGTCCCTCAGAATTCTGCCTTTGAGATTCAAATATTATCAATGCCTTGTGTATCTTTTCAAATAAATGCATGCATTGAAGAGTATACATTTGTGTGTACATATTAATATGTACACATATATTTGTATATCCCTTTTTATAAATAGATGTATGCTATAATAGCATTCTATACACACAACATGTTTGTAAATCAGTTCATCAGTATATACAGAGCAGTCATAGGAGTTTGAAAAGAGGTCTTGAAAATATATAACTCAAAATTTTATTGTTAGTCATACAATTTGAAGAAATATGTCTTCAATACCCTTCTCTGTCATCTACTCACATATAAAGGTCAAGTTCACATGTTCCCTTTCTAATTCTTATTCTTAGTTATTCTCTGGCAGACTCTATTGCTCTTTTGTCTGTGTTCTCTAAATAATTTGTATATTATAGATACTATGCTTATGACCCTCATAATATTAAAGGTTTTTTTGTTTGCTTGTTCTTCTATTTTTATCCACAAATTGATAGTGAGTACCTTTAAACTCTTCTTTTTCTGGATCTTCATTCTCTAGTACAGAGTCTGGTATGTAAATAGGTACTCAATAAATATTTGTCTGATTTTTCTTTTTTAAGCATTAGGCCTTTAACTTTCATTGCTGATGGAATCCATATTTACCCCTCATTGTTGCTGTTCTTTGGCATTTGACTTGAAAACTTATCTCCCCAATGATAACTTTCTTAAACCATGGAACAGGAAAAGAATTAGGTTGAAAAATAAAACAAATATGTCACCTGGAAATATTTGTTTAGTGCCCCTTTCATAAACTTTTATGAGAAAAATAAATGATCCTTTGCATTTTGTATTAACAATTGCTGAAGAAAGGCTGACAATTGCCAAAATAAATCTACAGCTCTCAGCCTGGAGCAATTGCTCGTAGAAGTGTTTGCATATACACTTCTTGAACCTACTCCATGATATATGCACCCATTTGTGTACTGCTCACAAAGATGCTTCATGTCATTACTTCTGAAATCTTCATGTTTGGCTTAGCAAGCAGACTTCTTTAATAGCATCATGGATTTTGTTGCCATGCTGTAAGAATACAGTGCTATATATTCATTTATCTGTGCTCTGTTCATTTATATCATCTTCCATCGCTTGCAATATTTAATAGCACTTTTGATGTAAATGCAAATAATTGAAAGCATTATTTTTTATTTGTTCCCATTATGGAGCTTGTGGTTCTGTTTTAAACATCCTTACTGAATGTATGAGCATTTTTCTTCATTTTGCTTTGAAGATCTTTTAAGACTCATCTTTAAACTGCTTCGTTATGTCTTTCAGAAATATAGTTCTCGTTTAACAACTAATCAGGAAATTCAAAGTATTTGAAATATGTTAGGAAAAGCAGATGTTTGCTATTTA
Source organism: Madoqua kirkii (assembly GCA_006408675.1). Classification (NCBI taxonomy): domain Eukaryota; kingdom Metazoa; phylum Chordata; class Mammalia; order Artiodactyla; family Bovidae; genus Madoqua; species Madoqua kirkii. The sequence continues at coordinate 19,600 of SJYC01114094.1, read as the reverse complement.
AAGTACTGCAGATGATTGTTATTTCTTTTTCTAGTCAAAAGACGTTCATATCCACTAAATAAATGTATTGTCTTGAAGTGTGCATCCTTCTGTGTCACAGTGGAGGGAAGTCTTCACTGCTAGAGTAAGAAATGAAACTGTTCTGCTAATGTTCTGCTTAACTATTCATTTTGCACAGTAGGAAAGCTGGGGTTGGGAAAACATCAGTAAATTTCACTCTTCTCAGCCTAACAGGAAAAATAGACAATGGAAACGGCAGTTGTTGGCTGGTTGCTTTGAAATACTAGCATGCTGAATGAGTTCAATCGTGTTTTTTTTCTTTTAACCCAAAATAAGCTTAGCTGATTTTGCAGAAAACTAAGCCTTATGCATAAACATAGATGTTAACATGTTAAGCAACTGAGCTAATGACACCAAATCTAAGGGCACAGAAGCAAAAGTAGGAAGAATTGTTTAAACATGTAATTACACATTGAATTCAACTGTAGAATTGAAAAGATTTATTATCATTTAATAGTTTCATTGAAACAATCATAATAATTATCCATGTACTTAAAAAAAACTTTAGAGTTTATTTGGTTCAGCATTCTGTTTTAGGATTGTAGGCATGGATACATGGAAAGGCTTATCCAAAATTGCCTGATGATTGGTGGCATAGTTGGGGTTTGAATCTAGGTCTCCAGGTTATGTGTCTAGAGTTCTTCTGTATTTCTCTGACATACAATAAAAATGCTGCTTTTAATTTCATGGCAGTATTTTGCTTGATAGTCTGTTTTGCTGGGAGAAGCAAGCTGAGAGAAAGAGGAAAACCATATTTGTGGAAAAGATGGAGGAAGAAGAAAAAAGTGAAACTGGTTGGCAAATAAGGAGGAACTTTGGGAGAACAAAAACATCTATTGGGGTATGTTTTTGGTTTCTGGAATATGGTATATGGTTCAGTTCGGTTCAGTTCAGTTCATTTCAGTTGCTCAGTATGTCCGACTCTTTGCGACCCCATGAATCGCAGCACGCCAGGCCTCCCTGTTCATCACCATCTCTCGGAGTTCACTCAGACTCACGTCCATCGAGTTGGTAATGCCATCCAGCCATCTCATCCTCTGTCGTCCCCTTCTCCTCCTGCCCCTAATCCCTCCCAGCATCAGAGTCTTTTCCAGTGAGTCAACTCTTCGCATGAGGTGGCCAAAGTACTGAAGTTTCAGCTTTAGCATCATTCCTTCCAAAGAAATTCCAGGACTGATCTCCTTCAGAATGGACTGGTTGGATCTCCTTGCACTCCAAGGCACTCTCAAGAGTCTTCTCCAACACCACAGTTCAAAAGCATCAATTCTTCGGCTCTCAGCCTTCCTCACAGTCCAACTCTCACATCCATACATGACCACAGGAAAAACCATAGCCTTGACTAGATGGATCTTAGTTGGCAAAGTAACGTCTTTGCTTTTGAATATACTATCTAGGTTGGTCATAACTTTTCTTCCAAGGAGTGAGCGTCTTTTAATTTCATGGCTGCAGTCACCATCTGCAGTAATTTTGGAGCCCCCCAAAATAAAGTCTGCCACTGTTTTCACTGTTTCCCCATCTATTTCCCATGAAGTGATGGGACCAGGTGCCATGATGTTCGTTTTCTGAATGTTGAGCTTTAAGCCAACTTTTCCACTCTCCTCTTTCACCTTCATCAAGAGGCCCTTTAGCTCCTCTTCACTTTCTGCCGTAAGGGTGGTGTCATCTGCATATCTGAGGTTATTGAGATTTCTCCCAGCAATCTTGATTCCAACTTGTGTTTCTTCCAGCCCAGCATTTCTCATGATGTACTCTGCATATGTTAAATAAGCAGGGTGACAATATACAGCCTTGACGTACTCCTTTTCCTATTTGGAACCAATCTGTTGTTCCATGTCCAGTTCTAACTGTTGCTTCCTGACCTGCATACAGATTTCTCAAGAGGCATGTCAGGTGTTCTGGTATTCCCATCTCTTTCAGAATTTTCTACAGTTTATTTTAATCCACACAGTCAAAGGCTTTGGCATAGTCAATAAAGCAGAAATAGATGTTTTTCTAGAACTCTCTTGCTTTTTCCATGATCCAACAGATGTTGACAATTTGATCTCTGGTTCCTCTGCCTTTTCTAAAACCAGCTTGAACATAAGGAAGTTCACAGTTCATGTATTGCTGAAGCCTGGCTTGGAGAATTTTGAGCACTACTGTGCTAGCATGTGAGATGAGTGCAGTTGTGCGGTAGTTTGAGCATTCTTTGGCATTGCCTTTCTTTGGGATTGGAATGAAAGCTGACCTTTTCCAGTCCTGTGGCCACTGCTGAGTTTTCCAAATTTGCTGGCATATGGTATATCTTCTTTTTTGCTTCCCCTGAACTCTTCGGCAAACATCTGTTTCTCATTTCCACTGTGGAGTTGTATCACTTTTGATGGACTTGACTAAAATGCTGAGAATAACCTCTGAATGGATGAGGTCAAAAGCCCAGACTGTCACGTGGAAGACTGTCATACATTTATTCATGAGATTATGTGACCAAAGTCTCTTCTCTAAACCATGAACTCTATAAGAATAAGCCATGGATCTTTTGTTCACCATTGTATCTTTAGTATCATGTATATTGCCTGCATGTAATACATGCACCATAAAGTTTAGCAGTCTGTTAGGACACCAAATATGACTTCTTTGTAAAGGATATATATCAGGCACTTGATCTTCTAGACAGTTTAATCTCAGGACAACACTACAAGATATTTATTTCTAACTGCCAGTATAGATTAGGGAGCTGAAACTTGGGAACATCATGTCACTGTTCAAGGGCACACAGCTCATTAGTGACAGTGCTGGTACACTGAAATAATGTTAGGGCCATCTGACTTCAAATGTCATGGCTAGGGGACAGTTCAAGATGACAGTGTAGGAAGACCCTGGACTCACTTCTCCATAGAAACACTGAATCTATACATACATAGTGCGGTTTCTCCCAGAAGAACTGAGGGCTGATTGAACAACTTCCATACAACAACAATAAAGGGACCATGTAGAGGTGGCTAGGAAAAACAGATAGGTCATATTAACAGGAGCCACACTCCCAACACAATAATCTGCAGTAGAGGAGGGTGACACAGTAGGGCCCCATGTGTACATTTACATCCTCTGGGGCATATTGAAAAGACAATGATTTAAAGGGTGCCTAGACTTACATGGGGAGAAGGCACTGGCATACTCCAGTACTCTTGCCTGATAGGAGCCTGGTAGGCTGCTGTCTATGGGGTCGCACAGAGTCGGACATGAGTGAAGCGACTTAGCAGCAGCAGCAGACCATACATGAAGGAAATACATTTACTAAACCTAGAGTGTTTGCCAAATGGGCAGGGAACTGCACAAACTCTCTCCAGGGTCTTCCTCCATCTTGAGATGAGATGGGAACATGATCTAAGCATTCTGCCCATCTGCCAGGACTGCCCTGTCCCACATCAGCTCTATGCTCCCCTCACCCCACCACTACCTGCACCACCAAGGTGGCCCCTGCCCTATACTTGTGCTTACCCCAGCGCTAGCTTTCCCCTAAGCCCTGGTGCAGAGCACCATGAAACAGCCCTAGTGTGTACACACTCCATATCCAGCCAGCCTGCCAGCCAAAGCTGCCTGGTGCATTGTTTGCCCAGAAGATTCCCTAATGCAAGTCCATGCTAATAAAACCAGGAGAGGTTCCTGTTTTGCCTAATTCATTGAAACAGTCACTGAGAGTCAAACAAATGAGGAGATAGAGGGATATGTTCTAAACAAAAGAACAAAATGGAGCTCCAGAAAAAAATCTATTGAAACAGACAAGTAATTTACTTGATAAAGAGTTCAAAGAAATGGTCATAAAGATGCTCACCAAGCTCAGAAGAATGGAGAGACGCAGTGAAACCTTCAACAAAGAGGTGGAAAATATAAGAAAGAACCAATCATAGCTGAAGAATAAAATGAACACTAGGTAGAAACAATAGCAGATTAGATTATACAAAAGAATGGATCAGCAATTGGGAAGATACAAGAATGGAAATCACCCAATCAAGACAGCAAAAAGAAAAAAAAAATTAAGATTAGGATAGTTTAAGGGGCTTCTGTGACAACATCAAGTGTACCAAAATTTGCAGCTATAGGGTCCCATAAGAAGAAAGCAAGGGACAGAAAACTTATTTGAAGAAATAGTGGCTGAAAACTTCCCTCATCTTGGGGAAGGAAATAGATATCCAGGTCTAGAAGAAAGTAATGGCAACCCACTCCAGTACTCTTGCTGGCAAATCCCATGGATGGAGAAACGTGGTAGGCTGCAGTCCATGGGGTTGCAGGAGTTGGACACGACTGAGCAACTTCACTTTCACTTTTCACTTTCATGCATTAGAGAAGGAAATGGCAATCCACTCCAGTGTTCTTGCCTGGAGAATCCCAGGGACGGGGGAGCCTGATGGGCTGCCGTCTCTGAGGTCGCACAGAGTTGGACACGACTGAAGCAACTTAGCAGTAGGAAGCATAAAGAGTTCAGAACAAAGTGAACCCAAAGAGATCCACACCCAAACATATTACAGTGGAAAAACAGAATTTTAGAGATGACAAAAGAAAAAAGTTACATCAGCTAATATTTTAGCAGAAACTTGTGGGTCCAAAGACCCACAGATAATATATTCAAAGTGCAGAGAATACTCTGACCAGGCTATGTAGTATTGAAGGAGAGATATAAACAGTTTCCCAGGGAAGCAAAACTTAAGAGTTCATCACTACTAAACTGGCCTTACAAGAAATGTTAAAGGTTGTTTTTTGAGCAGAAAATAAAGGTCATAACCAGAAATAAGAAAATATATGAAAGAAAAACTGTCTCTGGTGAAGGTGGTAAGAAGGTATCTCTAATTAAGGTACCAAATCAGCAATTTATAAAGCAAATATGAAGGTACAATTAATTATAACTACAGTAAGTAGTAAAGAGATATGCAAAAAGATGTAATTATGATTAAAAAAATGAAATGTGAGAAGGGTAGTAAAAATATAATGCTCTAAGAATATATTCAAAATGTATTGATTATAGGTTTAAAATAAACTGATGTGTGTGTGTGTCTGTATGTACACATTTTTAATATATATAATGGATATTACTCAGCCATATAAAGGAATGAAAACTTGCCATTTGTGGTAACACGTATATACCTAGAGGATGTTACACTAAATGAATGTTATACAGAGAAAGATAAATACTACATAATTTTCACTTATATGTGGAATCTAAAAAAACAAAACAAATGACAAAATGTAATAAAACAGAAGCAGGGTCATAGATTTAGAGAATATAATGTGCTTGTGTTTAGTTGCTCAGTTGTGTCTGATTCTTTGTGACCCCTGGACTGTACCCCACTAGGCTCCTCTGTCCATTAGGGATTCTCCAGGCAAGAATGCGGGGTGGGTTGCCATGCCCTCCTCCAGGGGATCTTATCAATCCAGGGATCAAACCCAGGTCTCCCGCATTGCAGGTGGATTCTCTGCCCTCTGAGCCACCAGGGAAGCCCAGAGAATATAATACTGAGTTATAATTTTGATTTTCTCCTATATGTTTATGATATATTTATATTTATTTGTCTTTTGCCTTACTTAACAATTCAACAAGATAAATAAGCATACTTGCTTAGAATCCCAGCCTCATTTTCTGACACAAGGTCATGTATCACTAGCTTATTTGTGTTGCCCCAATCTTTTACCAGAAGGCTCTTAAGGGATTTGTGAATTAAATCTTTGAGTGTATTTGAAAAGCTTGCCTGGTAACTGGACAGAAAGAGACCCTTAAGTACAAGGTCACCTAACCCAAACCATTATTTAGGTCACATACAGCTCTAATATTAAGCAGTTAAGAAGACATTCATATAATTAAATGATCCATAGTATCTAATGAATATCCATTTGTCATTCAAAATATTGCTCCCATCAGGGAAAGGTGACAATCATTTATATTCAGCCCTTTGAGCTATAACTTAAAAGATGAGGTTATATCCTTAGGCACATAGAATGGTTTTGACCTCCTTCAGCTTACAAGAAAAAAATGTATACATATCTTTGGCTTTTTCTTTGATTGTGTTGCCTTTTTTTCTTTTCATGCAAATTAATGTCATATTGTATTCAGTCTCTAAAGACTTATCACAGAATTTTGATATTTGCTACAGGGCAAATGAATTATAAAATCATGTTTTTAAAATATCTTTCATTTCTAGGTTTTGCATGAAGAATTCCCTTGTCCTTTATTGTTCATTTTTCTTTCTATGGATTTCTTTGATTGCTTTTATGGATTTTTTTTTTTTTGCTAGTCAGATATAGCTTGATAGCATTCTCTGGTATTTTTTCAAAGATAAATTTCTTTTTGAGCATTCTGGTGGATAGCTTTTACTAAATTTACATATAAGCATCTATAAACTTTTATAAACCCTATTACACTTGAGACTTAGATGCCATACATTCTTGACTTTCCAGTATATTTGAATTCCACATAATAAATTTTTGTTTTCTGTTTAAAGTAATTATCTTTTCTTTAGACCGGAAGGGTCTAAAACCTTTGAAAAGATCAGAGTAATAAAAAGTAGTACAGGGGAGGGAAAATGGGAAGTGGAGGAGAGTATGTTTTCCAACTCAGGTGAAAAAGCCAGGTACGTAACATAGTAGTAACTAGGAAGACGAAATAAGAAAACTTTGAAGTGTTTTCTACCTTTAATTAATTTACTTTATCTTCTGCTTCCTTTAAGACTATCTTCTTTCTTTTTCTAGGATACATTATTATTTTGCTTGTTATATTTTCAAGCCTTCCACTGAGCTTCTCGGGATATGTAATGATTTTACCTTCTATTCCCTGTGATCCATGCTAATGTAAGAAAGCTAAACTATACATGATCCAAACAGCTCCAGATGAGACACATTATCAGAGTTAAACATACACACCTTTGTCTCCTTGCCAGAAGGATGATACCAGGGAGGCATGGATACACTGGTGGCTTAGCTCTGTTTGGGAACTTTAGAATAAAATTCAGGAGAATAAAGTGTAGATTTTAGGTCTTGAGCCTAAGGCCCCTTTCTTTCACTCCTTTTAGAAGAATTGGTAATGACTTAAATGAATCAATAATAAAAATTTTAATAAGGCTAAGAATTTTCTTGACCTCTTAGTATCGCTTCTGAGAAAGCAGAGAGGGTCCATGCTGCACATAAAATCAAACTGAAACTGTTTAATAACAAATTTCAAGAAACTTATGAGTCTGGGATTAGGTTTATAAATTTTTCTATCATTTGAGTTGAGATGGCATCTAGGACAAATGCTATATCCTCTCTGCTGCTTTTATATTCGGAGAAGATGTATTTGACTATGGATTGGGAGTAGAGAGGGGAAGGAAAGATTACATTTCCAATTTGTACAAATATTAATGCATCCCAAGGCACACAAAAGTCTCTGCAGAATCATATGGAGCTAAAAAAAAATCAACATAATGCACTGTTTACCAGCCTAGCATCTAAATGTCAGCTTGGCTAGATTTTTATGGGGGCCTTCTTATATCATAGTCTTGATGTGCTTTTGTCAACTAAGCACACATCTCAGAAGATTTTCAGATCCTGAAAGGCCTTGAAAATATGAGATGGGGAGATGTGGACTGGCTATTTGGAACAAAAAATGCTAAACCAACTTTGGATACTGGTGCTGAAGAATGAGAAGCAGGCTTTTGTCCTTTACTTTATTCTGGTGCTCACCTCTCCATCTAAGACAGCTGCCAAGAAAACCAAGGAGACAGTGCAATGAGGGAGCACAGAGACTGATGGTGGCCAAAAAATCTCTGGACCAAAAATAAAGCTTAGACTAGAATATTCAAGAGGCAGCCAAGGGTGATGCCTCTGCATTGAAAGTCAGAAGCCCGCACACTTAACCTGACATTTATCTTCCAGGGTTTTATTTATCTTGAGAATCAAGGACATAAAGCCTCAGGTCACTATATGAAACCCATATGCGCCTGTCATAGAACACCATTTTACTATGACTCGTTTACCTGTTTACCTGTGCTTTTGTATAAAACAAACCAGGTCATCTGGTTTCAAATTAAATATATACTCACAAAAGTCAAATGTTCAAGCATATATTTTTACCTTTAGTCTATGTGGGAGGTTTAAGTGACCTCCTTTGGCTACATTTTTAGAGAACTTTAGGTATACAAAGCACTTCTTTAGTAGCTCAGTTGGTAAAGAATCTGCCTGCAATGCAGGAGACCCAGGTTTGATCCCTGGGCTAGGAAGTTCCCCTAGAAAAGTGATAGGCTACCCACTCCAGTATTCTTCAGCTTACCTGGTGGCTCAGATGGTAAAGAACCCGCCTGCAGTGTGGGAGACCTGGGTTTGATCCCTGGGTCGGGAGATCTCCTAGAGGAGAGCCTGACAACCCACTCTAGTATTCTTGCCTGGAGAATCCCTATGGACAGAGGAGTCTGGCAGGCTACAGCCATGGGGTCTCAAAGAGTTGGACCTGACAGAACAATGGAGCACACAGTACAGCATGGATAGAAAGGCACGCCACACCTAAACTGGAAGAGGTTCCATTCTGTCTCTGCACTATGAGAAATGCTACTTACCCGACATTACGGACTAAATGTTTGTGTCTCTCCAAAATGCATATGATGAAGCCCTACCTCCACAATGATATTTGGAGATGTGAGGCCTTTGGAGGTATCAGATTCAGAGAACATTGTTAGGATAAATTCCTCATGATGGGGTTAGGGCCTTTATAAAAAGGGGACAGACCTCTCTCCCTCCTTCTCGTCTCTCTCCCTCTCTGCCATGTGAGGATACTGCAAGAAGGCAGCTATCTGCAAGAAGGCAGCTATCTGCAAGTGAGGAAGAGAGTGTTCACCAGACCCTGACCATGCTGGAGCTATGACTTCAGACTTTCCAACCTCCAGAATGAGAAGCGAACGCCTGGTGTTTTTGTCATGCCAACTGTCTTATTTTGTTATAGCATCGTGAGCTGAGACACCTGGGTGCTCATGTTGTTCACCAGGATAGCATTCTTAAGGATAGATTGTTGTTGTTGCTCACTCACTAAGTCATGTCCTACTCTTTGTGACCCCATGGACTGCAGCACACCAGGGCTTCCCTGTCCTTCACTATCTCCTGGAGTTGGCTCAAATTCCTGTCCATTGAGTCAGTGATGCCATCTAATCATCTCATCCTCTGTCACCCCCTCCTCCTCCTGCCCTCAATCTTTCCTAGCATCAGAGTGATGGATGCATCTCCCTTGCTTAAGAATCTATTCTTAATTGTGTGTGAAAGGCATTTTGTGACAACCACAGAATCATTAGTTGAGAATAAATGACTGAACACAACTAAGGAATTTACTGTGTATAATTTTCCAACTAATGTTTATCAATTTCAGCAACCAGTAATATGTAGGCATCAGAATCATCCCCAGATTCCTGTCACTAACAGGTGGGGGAAGTTGTTGAGGGACAAGTCTGTCCTCATTCTGTTTGAGTCCTTCTGATGTCTAATCCCTGCTGTAGCCTTGGTCCCTCCTGGATTTCCTAGTGATCTGCTTGTGATCTGCACACCTTGTCTGTATCTAGATTAGTCCAAGCTAAGTAGACATCTTCCTGTTAACAGAGGTGATTGAAAAACTGGAACATTTACAGTCTCTCAGTCTAAAATCATACCTTTTGACTATCTAATATTCTAGTCCTACATAAAGTCTAGTATTTAAAATACAAACAGGCTTTATCTCTTATTTATATTGCTCTTGGAATTTTAGTCACTAATTCCACAAACTGGTAAAATTCTGGAGCTGCAACTTCTTTCAACATTAATAGGCTTTGCAAAAATGCCTGCTGTATAAAATGCCTCCTGCACATCTTGCAACTTTTGTAAATGTCCTCCATGCATTTCCCGAGAAAGGTTTCATTGATCCTCATGAGTTTTGGTGGGTAGAAAATAATTTTGGTTTGAATGTTAGGATTTGCTTAGGAATTATTTACCTTGTGGCTGCTGCCTTTGTCTGTTTGCTGCCTCATGGCTTTTTGTCAGATGAATATTATACATCTGCTTTCATGTGGGTTACATGTGCATAGCAGGGCTCATAATGGCCATATGCTCTGGTAGTGCATAACCATTTCTTTCACAGCCATATTAAATCCATCTGGTAAGATCAAATCTATAGCCAGTAGGAAGAAAAAGGGGGAAGGTGATAGAAGAAGAGGAAAGAGGCATTCTATGATATATTAAATCATAATACCAACACTTCTCCCAAATTTAACCAAAAAAAATTATCAGCTCCTTTGTGTACCAAGTTCAGAAGGAAATTTAGTCTCTCATTCAATAAATATCTATTAATTCCTATTAAGACATTAGGGATTCCCTGTTAGCTCAGATGGTAAAGTATCCACCTGCAATGCAAGGGAACCCAGTTCAATTCCTGGGTCAGAAGGATCCCCTGGGGAAGGGATAGGCTACCCACTCCAGTATTCTTGGGCTTCCTTGGTGGCTCAGCTGGTAAAGAATTTGCCTGCAATGCAGGAGACCTGGGTTTGTTCCCTGGGTTGGGACGAGCCTCTGGAGAAGGCAATGACATACTAGAGGTAAAGATACAGAGATAATTAAGTCCTAGATTCCACTCTCAACTTTCCCATATTCCAGTGGCAGAGACAAGTCTGTACAAATAATTAAAGCACAGTGCTATGAAAGAGATATGACAGAGTGGTCAGGGAGCACAGTAAAGAGACCATTTCTTTAGCCTAGTGTGGTCAATAGTTTCTTACCAAAGGAGACAACGTTTAAGCTGGATCTTGATGTTTTGACAGATAATAAGGGCGTTCTTAGTTAAGTTGTATGAAATTGTCATTTTTATGTCAAAATAGTTAAATATCACCAATTTCGTATGGTTCAACCAAATACAAAGCCACTAATAACTAAGGTTATTTATGAGTGTGAATGGACAATAGAAAGTAATTTTGAGCAGTTTAGTAAGGGCCAGATTATGGAGTTTGGACTTTATTTTGTAAGCAGTTGAGAATCTTAAAAGGTTCTGACCAATGGGTTTATATGTCAAATTCTGTATTTTACAAAGTGTGGATGATGGGTGAGAGAGAGCAAGATGCTGTTTGGAGGCTGTGGTATCCGGCCAGATAAGAGATAATGAGGCTTCAACCTAGGCAGTGGCAGAGAGATTGTAGAAAAAGAAACAGAACATTATAGATGGAGAATTTTAGAACTTGTCAATCAAAGAGATGTAGAAGATGAGAAAGGAGTCAAAAATGGCAGGATTTGTAGTTTGAGTGAGAGAGTGAGTGGTAGAGAGAAATAGGTAAGGAAAAGAACAAATTTTTAGACCTCTGGGAGCAATAGATAGTAAGCTTAATTTTGGATCATTGAATTTAAAAGTAAGGGGCTAGTATTTGGGAGAAAATTAAGGCCGTTCATTGCTGATGCCCTAGAAACCATGATATAGATGAAATCCCCATAGATGAGCAGGTAAAATTAAAAGATGAGCTGGACCCAAGAGAGCCCTGAGATTATGCCAATATTGAGATGAAGGGCTTCCCAAGTGGCTCCTAGTGGGTAAAGAACCCACCTGCCAAGCCCCAAGACACAAGTTCAATCCCGGAGTGGGGAAGATCCCTTGTAAAAGGAAATGGCAATCCACTCCAGTTTTCTTGCCTAGGAAATCCCATGGACAGAGGAGGCTGATGGGCTGTAGTCCATGGGGTTGCAAAGAGTCAGATGTGACTTAGAGACTCAAACAACAACAACAGAGAGACTTGCCAGATAGACAACTTAATATAGAACCTAGATTCCCAGACTGTGATTCTCAAGGCACATTGTTGCCTCATGGAGCAAGCCCAGCCTGAAGACAGACCACTTCCCCTCTGTTTGCAGCATGATGAGACCAGGAGAAAGACTAAAAGCTGCAGGTCAGTTATTTTCTTTTTCTAGAGAAGCTCTTCATGAACACAAACTAAATTGAAGCAATCATATTAATTTGCTGTCTAAGTTTTAGATAAACTTGAAATTCTGAAAAGCTACCATTGAGTCCTACAGAAAGTGATGATCAAGAGTTCGGGATGGTTCAGAGCTATTTGATGATTGCCTTAGACAGTCTTAAGAGTCCCAGTTATCTTTCCAAGTATTTTCATTTGTTAAAGTAAACCCAAGTCCTTTTTGTGTCCAGCAGATTTCATTTTGGCCTTAAGTCTTTTGGCAATATCTCAGATGCTGTTATTGCTGCTACTGCAACCCCCGTGTCAGTTAAAATCTGAAGACAGCCTGCTTCTCCACACACTTTGGCACATTTATCCAGTCACTAAAAGATGAAGTAAGAGTGAAACTGAAAATCTTCTAGCTTTTTAAACAATCAACTACTGAACACACGCAGCTTTCACAGCAACATATCGATGATGATGCTAGCGTGTTCCTGCTATCCAGTGTTTACTGCAGTAGATTGGAGGCTGTCCTAACTGTGACTCTTCTGGGACTAGGCTGCTCAGACATGGAGACTTGGTAGATTCACCAAGTGTATAATAGGAGAGACAGAAAGAGACATGTGGGTCTGTTGAGTGGTTTGTAGGCAGCTGGCAGATAATAGTTGTATTAGAAAGGAAATAGCAAATGTTTTAAAAGGAGGGGAACACCAGATACAAAGAACAGATGTCCTTAAACTTTGTTGCTGTGTACAACCTTTATTATTTGACTGTTAAAATTAAACTATAAAGTAAAAGTAGAGACAGTAAATTTCAATTAATTTAATCACCACCACCCCTCATTATCTCCTTTCACAGAGTATGAAATACTCACTTTATAATTGGATGCATGTATCTGCTTTATGATTTTCTTCAAAATCAAAGTTCCAGTAACCTTTCTTATGGATGACCTTTATATATTTTCTCTTCCTTTCCTTATACCACAATGGTTCTTTCTCTGCATTTTTCTTCCTTAAAAAATTTCTGTTTTATTTTTGGACGCACTGGTTCTTCACTGCTGGGTGCAAACATCCTCTAGCTGCAGCGAGTGGGGGCTGCTCTCTGGTTGCAGTGCATGCGCTGCTCACGCCGTGGCTTCTCCTGCTGTGGCGCATATCTGCCTATAGGCTCGAGGCATGTAGACTCAGTGGTTGCAGTGCACAGTCTTAGTTTCCCCCAGATGGGGAATCTTCTTGGACCAGAGACTGAACCCATGTCCCCTTCACTGGCATGCAAATTCTTAAGCACTGGACCACTAGGGAAGTCCTATGCATTTTTATTGATCCTATTTCTCTGATTTCTTCTCTCTTGCCTTTTTCCTTTTCATCCTTTACCTTGATTCTTCTGACTTTAACTAGAGGCCCTACTCCCTCTCATTTTTTTCTTCCCTAAATCTCTCGTCAGCTTATTTTCCTCTCGATTTTGTCTTGTCTTCCAGTTGTCACTTTTTCTTAGCATCCTTGTCCTTTACCCTGTCTTTGCTCGCTTACACATAGTTGACAAGAGCTAGAAACAACATGACTGAATAACTTGTCACATGGCTTGTTGATAATCGACATCCACATCTAGAAGCATTCAAGGCAGCTTTCTTTTGATGTGGCCTTTGGAGGTTAAAACCAACAATAGAGCAACACTTTATGTCCATTACAGAAAAGACAGATGTCACCTAACCACATTCACACCAGAAAATGAAAAATAAGATCTTTGGTCTCTCAAAGCTCAGAGAAAATACATTTTTATCAAGTTGTTACAATAAAAAAGTGGAACAGAGTGCTTTTGAAGACCGTAGGAGAGATAAATATAAGGTTTGATGCTCAGAGATTTGTGAGCATCCTTTCTTCCTCTGTGTTAGAAACTGTTAGGGAGAAATTCATTCACATCTATTTCAGTCCATGAAGAATCTCTGTGGAGCTGTAAACTCTCTTCCTGCTGTGGCATTTATCATCACAGTATCCTGGCGACCCAGGAAAACAGATGTGCGTGGGAGGCTGGTGATGCTGATGAGGCAGAACTGGTCCTGGTTTCATTCTCTTCTGTCTTGCCACTGCTCTGTTTCAGCCCTCATTTCCCTAACTCTCATCCTTCTGCACTCACCACATACTTTATTCCAATTCACCCTCCATTCTAGTGCCAGATATATGCAACTAAGCTTCTGCTTTTGGTTTATTACTCCTCTATCGAAGAACTTCCAGCCGAAAATAAGCTGAAATTGTAGTTAGCAGTTACCCAATTTGTAAAATGATGTGTTAGTAATAGCTCTTGTGTCAACTTTACAAGGTGTTTTAATGATCCAAATGAAATAACATATGCCAAAATGAGTCATAAACCATCAAGTCCTTAGACATAAGATACTGTAACTGTGGATTTCCCTGATGGACATGTCCACACTGAGGACCGATCAGTTATTATGCTGTACCAGCCTCCTCTTGTATTCCTATCTCCCTTTCTCCTCTATGTTTTGTTCATACTGACCGTCTGTCAGGTCACAGGCAACCCTGGCCTCACCTGCCTCAGGATCTTTGCGTTTGTTGTTTCTTCTGCTTAATAAATAACTCTCACCACCTCTTTATTTCTTCAGTCCAGCTTTGTTGGGATATAATTGCTTATGCCATTGTCTGAGTTACACTTAAATGTTGTAAAATGATTAGCTAATACTTCCATCCTATCACATGATTACCATTTCTTTCTTGTGGTGAGAACATTTAAGACTAGTCTCTTAGAAACTTTGAAGTATATAATACAGTGTTGTTGACTTTAATCCCTAGGCTGTCCATTAGATCTCCAGAACATTTTTATTTTCTAGCTGCAAGTTTATACTTTTTGACCAACATTTCCCCATTCTTCTACCCCAGGACCTCCAGTAACCACAATTCTACTTGGTTCCCAAGAGTTCACCAGCTTTAGATAAGTGAGTGATATCACGGAGTATTTGTTCTACACTATCTGATAGTATTTGCCCTACACTGTTTCACTAATGACGTCCTCAAGCTCCATCCATGTGGTAACAAATGGCAGGTTTTCCTTCTTTCTGAAGGCTGAATATGTTTCACTGTATAAAATTATACCATATCTTTATCCATTTGTCAGCAGATAGATTGTTTCCATGTATGAAAACTTCGCTACATACATACTATGCTTGTATGACTGATACTACAATGAACATGGCAGTGCAGATATTTTTTCAAGATCCTGTTTCATTTCCTTTGGATTTATACCCCAAAGTGATATTGTCAAATCATATGGTAGTTCTATTTTTAACATGTTGAAGAACCTCCATACTGTTTTCCACAGTGGCTGTACCAATTTACATCCCCATCAGTAGTGCACAAGGGACCCCTTTCCTCCAAATTCTTGGCAACACTTAAATTTTGACTTTTTGATGGGAGCCATTCTAATAGGTGTAAGGTGGTAATTCACTGTGGTTTTGGTTTGCATTTCCTTGACAATTAATAATGTTGAAGACTTTTTCACTTATATGTTGGCCATCTTTATAGCTTCTTTGAAAAAATGTCTACTTCGATCCTCTGCTCATTTTTAATTGGATTGTTTGGATTTGCTTTTGAATTGTATGAATTCTTCATATTTTTTGGATGCTAACCCATACTAGATATATGATTTGCAAATATGTCTCCCATTCTACCTGTTGCCTTTTCACCTTGCTGATGGTTTCATTTGTTGTGGTGAAGCTTTCCAGTATGATTTAGTCCCACTTATTTTTGCCTCTTGTTGCTTGTGCTTTAGATGTTACATCTTAATAATTGTTGCTAAGACCAATGTCAAGAAACCATTTTCCGTATTTCTTTTGGAGTTCTATAGTTTCAGGTACTACATTTAAGTTTTTAATCCATTTTGAGTTAATTTTTGTGAGTGTTGTAAGATAGGGGTCAAATTTTGTTTGTTTGTATGTGACTATTTTATTTTCCCAACACCATTAATTGAAGAGGCGATCCTTTTTTCTCATTGTTTGATATTGGCTCCCTTATCAATTGTTTGTTGACCATTGATTGGGGGGTTTATTTCTGGGTTCTTAATTATGCTCCATTTGTGTATGTGTCTGTATGCCAATACTAAACTGTTTTGAATACTATAGCTTTGTAATAGCATGGTTTGACATCAGGAAGTAAATTCCTCCAGCTTCTTCTTTCTCAAGATTGCTTTGGTTATTCAAAGTCTTTTGTAGTTCCATGTGAATTTTAATCAAAAAAGTATGCCATCCAACAATCTTTTCAGAGTTCTTTTCTACTCTTTAATAGTGTCCTTATTATGCTGCTGCTGCTAAGTCGCTTCAGTCATGGCCCACTCTACGTGACCCCATAGACGTCAGCCCACCAGGCTCCCCCATTCATGGGATTTTCCAGACAAGAGTACTGGACTGGGGTGCCATTTCCTTCTCCAATGCATGAAACTGAAAAGTGAAAGTGAAGTCACTCAGTCGTGTCTGACTGTTCACTACCCCATGGACTGCAGCCTACCAGGCTCTTCCATCCATGGGATTTTCCAGGCAAGAGTACCGGAGTGGGGTGGCAACACCTTTTCTGGTCCTTATTATACTTTTCTAGTATCATGTTTATTTCCTTCCTAGCACTTCCATTACTACCATAAATCTGTCATTATCTTATTTGTTGACCTTTACTTATTTATGGCTACTTTACCATATTAAATTGTGGGTTTCACGAGAGAAGGTACCATATCTGTCTGGTTCACCATTGTATTTGTTATATGTACTGTAGTACCTGGTACAGAATATGTACCAATAGATATGAAAATAAAATAATGGGTTAGTTTCTTTTGATTCTGTGACATTAACTGCCGGGGTCCTGCTCTGGTGGATCCAGGGTAATTTGAAGGGGAGACAGAGTAGATGAGGAAAAACTTACTTTTTAGAAATATAAAAGAGAGATTAGGAAAGAATAGTGTAGTGGGAAATTTAGTGGAGAAAAGATGCTGAATAACTTGGTTTACGTGGAGAACTAATAAAGTTCCAAGACAAGGCACTTGCGCTGTCTACGTTAGGCCACCAGCACCCACTTGAATAACGGAGAGTTCCCCACCTTAGGCTCCCTCTCGCGTGGATCTTAAAAGCCAAGGCAAGTAAGTAGACTCGGAGAGCCTCCATGCCCCAGATGGGAATTCAGCCTGAAAAGGAGAGGGAGGGAGAGGGAGAAAGAGAAAGAGAGAGAGACTCAACATGGGAGGAACCAGATTTCCAAGAAACCAATTCGAGGAGCTGGTCAGAGAAACCGGTCCATCCTTTATTGTTCAAAAAGCTTTTTATACTTTTTGCTTGTACATAGAGATCAATGGATAATACAAAATTATGCAGTGTCAACAGCCTTGACTCTTATCAAGACCAGGCTTTCTCTCTGCATACGTGGTTGTATACATAAGTCTTAGGTGATTTACATCATCTTCTGGCCAGAAGGTCAATTAACATTTTACAGCCCTTTTCTGATAAGGGTAATAGAGTTGTTCTTCCCAAAGTCTTGTGCCACTCTCAGAAAGCACTAAATAAAGGTACATTCTTACATAGCAAGGATACAACAATTTATAACAAGAAAGTGGAGTACAGTGATTTATAACAAAGAGAAAAGTAATTAACTCAAAAGTCTAGTATTGCTAACATCAAAACTACTATATTCCTATTTCTGCATCCCAATTACATTGATTCATATTCTCCCAGGTGCCTAAAAGATAAAGGATATAGAGTCCTGGCAGCAAACATTAACTCAACAATGGAACCCTTCACCAAACTAATTCTTAACTCTAAAAGGCTTCATATCTTTAAGATGTTTTGAGCTTTGTGCCTCTCACAGTTGGGGGCTGTAAACAATCCATAAGTTGTAAAGTCCAGACAGACCTGTCAGATAAGTTAGAAATTCATCACAGAGGTTTAAACCAAGACATTCTTTTTATATGTAGGAGACTGTTAACTGGAGCTCTGAATTAACTCTTTCCAGAGAAAAGATGATAATGTCAGAAGAGTATAGTATAGCAGACAGTAAACAGACAGGTCTTGGTTTCGGGACAGATGCTCAGACAGAGTACCCCTTGAGACCTGACGCCTTGCCCATCAGGCTTCTCTGCATGACCTTGTCATGGGTGGGATCTCCCATGCGGGCTCCCGGCAACTAACTGATCTGTTTCATAATTTCCACTGGAAAAGAAATCCAACTAACCAGACTCTTCCTCATTTCCATCAGTTGTGCACTTAATTTTGCATCTTTGTTCTTGTACTTCCTTTCACCTTGAATGGACCTCTCTTCCCAGCCAATCAACAATCTCCATAATTCAAAATTTGATTCATCTCTTGTAATTATAGTATCTCCTATATTTTAACTCACACTGATCTTTTTCTACTCTAACCATATAGATTCTTCCTAATTGTAATACTTACTTTTACTTCTATATTTTAGACAGTATTTATTTTTAATGTTAATCTTTTCGATGTTTTTATATATTTTATACCATGAAACTAGAGTATTTAAGGGCTAGAGTCATATTCTTTTGGGGGGAGCCTTTATGTTGCCTTCCTTCTCCAACAGTTTTGACTTACCTCCCCATGCTATACTCGATGCCCTCCCCCTGCCCCCGCCATATACACACACATATACATATCTTACCTTAGTAGCAAATAGTAGACACTTAGCAAATAAATTTAAAGACGTTTACTCCTTGGAAGGAAAGTTATGAGCAACCTAGACAAAGTATTAAAAAGAAGAGACATTACTTTACCAACAAAGGTCCGTCTAGTCAAGGCTATGGTTTTTCCTGTGGTCATGTATGGGTGTGAGAGTTGGACTATAAAGAAAGCTGAGCACCAAAGAATTGATGCTTTTGAACTGTGGTGTTGGAGAAGACTCTTGAGAGTCCCTTGGACTGCAAGAAGATCCAACCAGTCCATCCTAAAGGAGATCAGTCCTGAATATTTATTGGAAGTACTAATGCTGAAGCTGAAACTCCAATACGTTGGCCACCTCATGTGGAGAGCTGACTCATTTGAAAAGACCCTGATGCTGGGAAAGACTGAGGGCAGGAGGAGAAGGGGACGACAGAGGATGAGAGGTTGGATGGCATCACCGACTCAATGGACGTGGGTTTGGGTGGACTCCAGGAGTTGGTGATGGACAGGGAGGCATAGCATGCTGCAGATCATGGGGTCGCAAAGAGTTGAAAATGGCTAAGCCACTGAACTGAACTGAACTGAACTGAACAAACAGCTATTGGAAAAATTGGTAAGGAGGTTTTTTGAAACCCTGAGGAGGAAGGACTTAAATTTTGGGGAAAATATTCGTCTTCCATTTTTAACTCAGAATGGGAAAGAGGATAGTAGTAAGAACTGAGACCCATTATGTATGTAATACTTTGTTATATTAAAAAAATAGACAGTTCCTGGACAGAATTGCCTGATGTCTTCCAAATTTATTATTAAGATACTGTTCTGAGTATCTCTTGTTGAAATGAAAGAGACTTATTGGTATAGTTTGTGATATATTTTATGTCTAATGATTTTTTAAAAATATATTTATTAACTTAATTAACAAAAACATTTATTTCAATATTTAGCTTAGGATAACTGTAACTTTATATATTTACTATGGCTGGATTTAAATTTC
>SJYC01114092.1:0-15982 GCA_006408675.1 Madoqua kirkii | reverse complement strand
CTTTTGGCCTCTGAGGGAGAGGGAGAGGGTGGGATGATTTGGGAGAATGGCATTGAAACATGTATACTATCATGTAAGAAACAAAGCGCCAATCTATGTTTGGTACAGGATACAGGATGCTTGGGGCTGTTGCACAGGGATGATCCAGAGAGTTGATATAGGGTGGGAGATGGGAGCGGGCTTCAGGATTGAGAGCTTGTGTACACTTGTGGCTGATTCATGTCATTGTATGGCAAAACCAATAGAGTATTGTAATGTAGAATAAAGTAAAAATAAAATTAAATAAGTAAATAAATAAAATGGAACACACACACAAAAAAATGTTTATGGTGGGAGAACCTTTGTTTTCTACAGGTATGATGTAAATCATTAATGGCCAAAATTCAATCTTTCAATCAAGATAAATAAGTAAATTTATATCATAGTTAAGGCTTTTACTTGTGGAATGTGTCTAATAACTTTATATCTATATAGTTTATAGTTTAATTTCTAGTAAATTAAGTTAATTTTGTTTCCTACTGTATTAATTTTAATGGTGAATAGTTGATGTTACTTTCCAGGTTATTTCTGTTTCTCAGATATGCCAAATCAATACTCAACTGATTTTCTCTTATAAAAATTGTTTTTGACTAGAGTATTACATGTGTTTTCATTGTATGGCAAAACCAATAGAGTATTGTAATGTAGAATAAAGTAAAAATAAAATTAAATAAGTAAATAAATAAAATGGAACACACACACAAAAAAATGTTTATGGTGGGAGAACCTTTGTTTTCTACAGGTATGATGTAAATCATTAATGGCCAAAATTCAATCTTTCAATCAAGATAAATAAGTAAATTTATATCATAGTTAAGGCTTTTACTTGTGGAATGTGTCTAATAACTTTATATCTATATAGTTTATAGTTTAATTTCTAGTAAATTAAGTTAATTTTGTTTCCTACTGTATTAATTTTAATGGTGAATAGTTGATGTTACTTTCCAGGTTATTTCTGTTTCTCAGATATGCCAAATCAATACTCAACTGATTTTCTCTTATAAAAATTGTTTTTGACTAGAGTATTACATGTGTTTGATAGACAGTTTAAAAGTTACAAAAGGATATGCAATAAAAGTTAAGTCTACCTCATCTCTTCCCAGACACACAGTCCCCCTTATCAGTCAGTTCAGTCACTCAGTCATGTCCGACTCTTTGTGACCCCATGGACTGCAGCACACCAGGCCTCCCTGTCCATCTCCAACTCCCAGAGTTTACTCAAACTCATGTCCATTGAGTTGGTGATGCCATCCAACCTCTCATCCTCTGTCGTCCCCTTCTCTTCCTGCCTTTAGTCTTTCCCAGCATCAGAGTCCTTTCCAGTGAGTTCGTACTTCGCATCAGGTGGTCAAAATATTGGAGTTTCAGCTTCAGCATCAGTCCTTCCAATGAATATTCAGGACTGTTTCTTTAGGATTGACTGGTTGGATCTCCTTGCAGTCCGAGGGACTCTCAAGAGTCTTCTCCAATACCACAGTTAAGATTCCTTTTAAATTATTTAAAATTTATTCTTTTATCTAATGGACACTTAAATAATTAGAAACATAAAATGTTTAATGACTGAGGCAATTGCCTTGCTAAATTTATTTCCAAAACTAAATTTTCATTTCAAGTTCCAAATGCACTAGGGTAACTATAGGACAACCTGCTTAAAATTAGTAGAGATAGCTAATAAACATTCTAAGCAGAGGCAAAGTTCTAAGAAAACCACTGAATACATATTATTTTAAGGAAAGTAAAAAAAGATTTTTATTATCCAGATTTGTTAAATAGATATGAAGAAAATGACAAAAGAGAGACATACCATCAAATTGGAGAGACTTGATGAGCGAAGGTTAAAAGGCCCACTCTGTTTTCATATATGCAGTGATTCAAACAAGAAGTGGGGGTCTGTGTCTTATAAAGTTGGTAAGATGTTCATTACTGGGAAACAAAGGTCTGATTTGTAAGAAGTTTACTGAGGCATTTATGGATGTGTATTTTCAATTCCATCCCCATTTAGAAATGTTTGAGCAATAAGAAAGATTAATCAGAAGACAGTCACTCTGTCACACACTTTTTTAGTAACCATTTTTGCTTAAAGGCAATAAAAATGTGTTTTGAATGTTAGTCAATAATAATCAAGAAAAAAGTGAAAGAGCAGAAGATTCATTTTTTAAACTTATTTTGAGGAGATCAGAAAGAGTTTAGTATAATAAAATAAGGCAGCAATCTATTTATAATTGTCAAATGCAATCTATGTGTCTTAGATTTTTGTTTCTATTATAAATGCAATTTATGCTCATTGTGACAGTTTTGGGAAAAAAAAAACAGAAAAATCAAAGGAAGAAAAACAAAATCACATAAAATCATACCACCTTGAGATAGTGGCTGCACCCCACTCCAGTACTCTTGCGTGGAGAATCCCAGTACTCTGCAGCTTGGTGGGCTGCAGTCCATGGGTCACAAAAAGTCGGACATGACAGAGCAACTTCACTTTCACTTTCATGCATTTGAGAAGGAAATAACAACCCACTCCAGTGTTCTTGCCTTGAGAATTCCAAGGACATGGGAGCCTGGTGGGCTGCCGTCTATGGAGTCACACAGAGTTGGACATGACTGGAAGCAACTTAGCAGCAGCAGCAGCCTTTTATTGTATCATTTTTTAATATTATTAAGCATTTACATATATATTTATATATCTAGGACTTCCCTGGTGGCTCAGACGATAAAGCGTCTGTCTACAATGTGAGAGACCTGGGTTCCATCCCTGGGTTGGGAAGACTCCCTGGAGAAGGAAATGGCAACCCATTCTAGTACTTCTTCCCTTGAAAATCCCAGGGATGGAGGAGCTTGGTACAGGCTACTATCCATGGGGTTGCAAAGAGCTGGGCATGACTGAGTGACTTCACTTTCACTTTATATATCTATACATATATTATATATATGTTTTATAACCTCTTTTTCTCAATATATTATGACCATGTTTCATATAATTATTGTTCTAAAAATTGTTTCCAAATTTTATTATAAACAGTGTTTTAAATCCTTATAAATTAATTCTTGCTTCTTCACTACATGTTTCTATGCTATAAATTACTAGAAAAGAAATTACTAGATCAAAGGGCATATAATTTTCTGACGTGCCCATCATATGTAGGTACCTTTTTTCATTATGAAAATTTTGGGTGACAAATAGTAACCTTTTCATTTTAACATGTAGGCCTTTGGTTACTAAAAATATTAATGGTTTATTATATTATTTAAGGAAGTATGATTTAAAAATAAATTTTAATAGAATTTTTGTAGCTATCCCAGTCATGAGAATTTTCAGAAGTTCATTGTTTAAACAAATAGTCTTGAGCACTTACTCTGTGTTTCTATGTAGAGGGATGCTAACCTATTCCAAGAAGATTAAAGAGCATTTTGAACTGATATATGTGCATTCTCAGTCACTAAGTCATGTCCGACTCTTTTGTGACCTCATGGACTGTAGCCTGCCAGACTCCTCTGTCCATGGGATTTCCCAGGCAGAAATATTGGAGTTGGTAGTCATTTCCTTCTCCAAACTATTTTGGAGTCTCTGTAAACTTTTGGACCAATTCCCATTCTGTTCTAAGCTGGTTCTCTTAAGACCTCTTTGATGATACCAGTTGTACTGTGGGCAATAACTATGACCTAGTGTTCACTTTACTAGCAATTTTCTGAGTAGTTTCCTCTCACTGACACATTCTTAACTATAATGCAGGTTTTACAAAGATGATGAATAATATAGTAAGATCAATTTTGTCTGACCTTATCCCATTTTAAACAAAAGAGACATTTATATAGACATCACTTAAACTTCTGTATTTAAAAATGAATTTTTATTTCCCCTTTACAGGTAGAAAATATAAATTATAACCAGTTAAAGCTAGTCTCTAAAGACATTGGAAACCCAAGTGCAAACAATATAGGAGAAATAGAGGATAGGGGAAGCTTTTAAGATTCAGTTATCCAAAAGAACTAAATAATGCAGGAATAATACTGAAATATCATCTTAAATATTCTAATCAATTCAAAAGAAATGATCAGTGTCATTGTATGGTTTGTTAGGGTGTTATGCTATTTGGTATATTTCATTTTCAGCAACAGTTTAACATGTACTAAAAAATGATAAAACTAACACTCTCATAAAACTAACACTCTCTTCTCAATGACTGGATGTCAAAATTATCTTTTTAAGTAAATATAACTATAAAGTCATTCTTAAATTTTTTTAAGAAAATTTAAAGACTTGTATTTAGTTTGAGCACCTGAAAACACTAGTTCATGTGATTAAAAGCTCATTGTGCCTTGCTATTTTCTGATTATGTAACAGTGTAATTCTTCAAGATAATTCTTAACCTTTTATCATACTTGTAGAAAGGGCTGGTGTAATTTGCTTATTTTCTAAAACCTCAACTTTCACACACATACCCAAATGGTATATATGGTATTTTCTAAAGCTGTGGGAAAAGAACAGTAGAGAACTTTTAGACAGTATGTCTGGGAAAAAAGAGAAGCTGGAGAGAAAGGGGAAGGCTACAGTTAACCCCTTCAAACACAACTCTTAGAAAATGCTCTTACCACTATCACCAGATTCCCCATTAACAGTTGGGTGGGAAAATAGGAGAAACTTTTTAACTTGCACAGATCTGTACCTCGCATAGTTCCCAAATGTTTTGAGCCTGCTGACTAAGCATCATTTAGCTTGATTTAATTCAAGCCACATTCTGCAGTTTGCCAAGTATCTCAGTGGAGCTTAGAGAATGGCCCTCAAATTAACTGTCTTTTAATAAAACCTCTGGGAAGTGAACAACCATTCAATTTTCTGGAACAGACTTTTGCAGTAAGATACTGAGAGGTAACGGATGACTTAATGGCATCATGCAGGTGCCAACCGAACCACAGAGGAGAAGTGCTTCTAAACTGTATTATCAATGCAGCCATGTCATAGACAGATGTACTCAGGTGACACCAAGAACTTTCAAGTAAGAGGTGATCATCAGACTGAATTCATGGGCAGTGGACAGTCCCTAAACTGACTCATTAGGCATGAATGGATGATCTGTCAGAGAAAAAAGACTTTTAAGACCTCCATTCTTGCTCTAATGCTTGATATTAATGACCTTTCAGGATGGTTGATATCATTGAAATTTCAGCTGTCACAAAGAAAACTAGTAAATAAATCAGTTTCCGAATGAAGATAGAAAGCTGTTCCTAAAAAAAAAGAGGCAGAATGGCAGTCGTAGGAAAGAAGAACTAGTGTGGAACTGAAATGTAAACTTAAGAAACAACACTCTCTTATTACCTCTGAATTGAATTTAATTTTTTATGCTTTATTTTATTGGAGTTTGAAATGTCTAGACTTAAGCTTAACCCCAACATTAAGTCCTTAGACAACATATCCTTATCCCCTTCCAGAAAAGAAGATCTGAAATTTGAAATACAGCACTTTGAGTTTCACCAGAGCCTGCTTATGATGTATTAGCCTGTCAGTTACGGGTGTGTCTTACTAATCATTCATAGGATATAGATTGCAATTTGTCTGTAGCACAAAACACTCTGTGCTTAACTGCTGCCGTGAAAGAACATTACAGCCTAGATCAGAGGTCAGCAAACATTTTCTATAAAAATCTAGGTAGCAAATTTTAGGCTGTGCAGGCCAGATGGTTTCTGTTGTGACTATTCAGCCATTGTGGGACAAAAGTAGGCATGGACAATATATATGTAAATGCATGTAGCTATTTTCCAAAAGTCTGTATTTATGGACACTGAGATTTGAATTTTGTATAATTCTTATATCACAAAATATTCTTTATTTTTAAAACTATTTTTAAAAAATAAAAACCATTCTTAGCTCACAAAAAGCTATACAGAAGCAGGCCGCAAGCCAGATTCGACCCTTGGGCTGTAGTTGCACCCCCATCTAGATTATAATCGGCTTCCCTTATGGCTCAGCAGTAAAGAATCCACCTGCAGTACAGGATACTCAGTGGATGTGGGTTTGATCCTTAGGTTGGGAAGATCCCCTGGAGTGTGTTTCTCTGAATTTGACTATTTTAGATATCTCAAACTAGTGGAATTCTATAGTTATTTTCCTCTGTGGTTGGCTTATTTCACTTAGCATAAGGTCCTGTCCTCTAGGTTTATCCATTTTATCCAAAAGCATTGACATCAGAACCTCAGATGTATATCTGCAAGTTCACTGCATGTTGTCCAAAAGAACTGAAATCAGGATCTCAAATAGGTATCTGCATGTTCACTGCAACATAACTCACAATAGTCAAGATATAGAAATAATTAAATGTTCATTGACAGATGAATGGGATAAAAAAAAAGTATGGCATATACATACAATGGAATGTTATTCAGCCCCAGAAAATGAAGGGACTCCTACTATATGAAGAATGGGATTTTAATAGATTGGGTAGAGATCCAGACTGGAGTGCTTTTGATAGTAAAAATGAGCATTGTTGATTATTATTCCAGGATAGTAGGTATAAATCCTGGCTATTTCATGCAAATTGGGACATATTGTATCATAGTAGAATGAGTCTTAAAGCAACCATGAACAGAGAACCCTGAATGTTTTCAAGGGAGAATTGACTAGGTATGCAGTGAATGAAAAAGTCCAAGTTGGTTGAAGCCAGGAGATGAATGGCGGGGGCAGGGGGGAACTAAAATTTAGTCTGGGGCTTGAACTAGGATTGAAATTCTATTTTCTTAAACATAAAGCTAAGACATTTGGAAATTATTAAACAAGTAGTGGAGAAGCATTGAATTTTTAAAATAATAAAGTGACTTTGTTTGCTCTTGGTAATGTCAATGATGTGTAGAATGAATTAGATCAGGCAGAGACTACATGCAGGAGCCCAATAAAGGGACCACAGCATCAGTCAGAAGAGAGAATGAGAGAACGTGGGCTGAATCCAGGCAGCAGGAAGAGAAAGGAAGGCATGGATAAAAGCCACATCAGAGAGAAGGAGTCAAGAGAACTTACTAATTGAATATAAAATAAAAGATTATCTAAGAAAAACAGAAACTCAAAGGAAATGCCCAAGAGTTTAAGTTGAGGTGGCTATAGGCATTCTATACTTGTAGGTTAGAATTAGGAAGGAAAGGGAGGTCTACAAGTGAGTATAGGACTGGGATCCTATTCTTAGTGTAATTTGGAAAAATACGTATAAGATAGCAATGGTACATCTGTAGTTAACTTTTGAAAACATTTTTATGCCAGAAGTATTTTGAATAACTCTGAGTGTGAACAACTTGTTTTTTTTTTATTTTTTAAATGGACTTTGATTTAGAAGGAGGATAAGGGAGAAGGTTGAGGTATATTTCTCTATAAACTATTCTTTATATCTTCTTTCTAGGATCCAGTGGGAGGCAATCCATTTTTAGATTAGTACACTGGTCCTTTGTTCATACTTACTGTAAAAGTAAAAGTGAACCCAACTGAGGAAAATATACAGCTATGACAGACCTCTAGCTAGAATATGATTCAGAATGATTTTAAACCACAAGCTTATATCACCTGGTTACCTCAATACCTATCTTAAGAGTCTTCAAAATTATCCAAACTAAGTACTTGATTAAAAAAAAAAAAGCAACTCATTTTTCACAGAGCATTTGGTATTGTAAAGATGCCTTGAAATCAAAGAAAGAAACAATAATGACACTTTATAACTTCTAAAATTTGAATTAAGCTTCTGCTGTGTTGCTGATTCCCAAATGGTACCCAAGCTATATTTTATATTTTTTTATATTCAATTTTCCCATAATTTTCTACAGTGACTTTTTTCCAGCAGGGAATATGGAGAGAAATAAGAAGTGGAAAGAAATAGATGTTTCACACACACACACACACACACACACACACACACACACACACCTCATTTTAAAAGAAAAAAAAATTAAACAACAAAGGGAATGAAATCACTAGAGGAACAAATTCAGAAATAAGAATTTTTAATTTAGAAAAACTTTTCCACTTTTTGAAACTCCTGAATTCTTCAAACTCTTCCACTTTGTTCCGTGTCCTTCCATGTTTAGATACTATGAAATTAACCAGTCAGGCCATGGTGTGTGGTATAGTCTGCTATTCCTCTAAAGCAGTGGTCCAGAAAAGGAAAGTAGAGTTGAATGCATTATCCTGCCTGGTCCCAGAATGGAATCCCCAGACATTTCCGGGTGTGAATTACTGAGAAATGTTATCCCTCTCTGGTGAGAGACGAGACTGCTAGAGTGGATAGAGTGGTGGTGTGGGTGCACAGTAGCCCCTGGTGCTATGGCACGTTCTTGGTTCAAGAAAGAAAGAGAAATCGTAGTATAAATCCCCCTTGTTGTTGTTCTTATAAAACCCCCTATAGAACAAAACTCTGATTGATGCATTCATCAGGACCAGTAGCCAAGCACTGTGGGTTTTATTTCTTAGAAATTTCCTTTTGGGCTCTGCTTCTTTCCTTGTGCCTTATTTTTTTAATTGGTAAGTTTCTTTTAATCATCTTTTCAGTATGTTTACCTCTTCCTGTGCTGACTACATAATATAAATAGAAAACATTATGATGCTATGTAATTATAGTCATTATAAACATGTATTATAATGTATATTATCTGTGATATAACCATGTAGATACAAACATATCTTCATATAGTATTACAGGACACTGGCCAACCTGGCTGGTGCTTCTGATTATATCCCCTCTCCTTGGTAGTTATGATTACGCACAAAGGCTTTGACAACTTCAAGATTTCTAATAAAACCTTATCAGTGTTCTAGTTTTCTCTTCCTTAGTTCTTTGCCTGCAGGCAGTCCTTCTTAGGTATCATATTATTTAGCAACTGCCCT
Organism: Madoqua kirkii; assembly: GCA_006408675.1. Taxonomy (NCBI): domain Eukaryota; kingdom Metazoa; phylum Chordata; class Mammalia; order Artiodactyla; family Bovidae; genus Madoqua; species Madoqua kirkii. The sequence continues at coordinate 7,092 of SJYC01114092.1, read as the reverse complement.
GACAGGACAGGAACTGATCTTAAGTAGGATATGTCAAAATGCAAATAAACCAGATCCTTTCCTCACCCTCTAGGAGGTTTTGCATTCAATGATTGTTAAACAAAGAAATCTAGATTATCTTTTTTTTCTCTTTTGATTATTCTCATAATTCTTCAGTCTCAGTGAAATTTTAAATTCCTGGGTTGAAATTGGATTGAAACAAGTAATGGTTTGTTTCTGAATTGACCGTGATTAGCTTTCTCTATGATGGATCCATTTCCTGTGGTGAGGTGGTGTAATAAGGATGTGTGCGGAGTTTTCAATAGGGCTAATTGGAATCTTTCTAGAAAGTTGTAATCATATTAGAATAACCACTAAGTGAAAAGATTAGGCATAGGAGACTTAGATGTTTGTCTGCCTCTGCAACTACTTCTTTCTCGTGGACCTTATGAGAAAGCTTACCTCACTACCCCAAAAAACCCAAAGGTAAGAAACTCACAAACTTATGTAAGTGAAAGGGGTAAAAGTATAACAGGGCTTTATCAATATATAAGGTATTACTGTGTCTGTTCCGGTACAATTATTATTCATTATTATTGCTATTACCACCACTAAAAATAGAATGTAATTTCAGCCTGTCTGTGCTAAATGACTGGAATATGGCCATCTAACCTCTAGAACAAGAAGTTTTTGTTATGAAAATTCTCATGTGCATCTTTTAATCTTGTCAAATACATTGATCTGTCTCTTTCCTAATAGATTCTTCATTAAATTTCAACAGTGATTGTATTTTTTGATTGTATTTTTTCTTACTTTTAAGACAAGTTTTGACCTTCTAGACTCTTACAAGCTGAACAAAATTTAATATTGAAAATAGGAAATACTTTGGATGAAAACTTGAGTTTCCCTACTGAATACTGGTTTGACTTGTGATCCCTTAGAAAAAATTACCATGTCTCTCTGAGCCAAATTTTCTCTAAATCTCATTTCACAATATCCAGCTTACAGAATAGTTGGAAAATTATAGTTTAGAGCATTTCATTTCATAATGCATTATAGACATTGTTTTTTGAATAGTTGCAACTCTGTTCCTTATCGAAAGCTTGTGTAGTCAATCATTTATTTAATCAGAGTACCCTTTATATGTGCACGTAGAAAGATAATAGAAGAATGAAAATGACTTTTTAAAAAAATTATTATGTCATGTACTGGGAAGCATGAAGGAGAAAATTATAAAATCAAATAGCTTAAATTACAATTTCAAATAAAAGAATTTTTTGATGTTAGTGTATTCTAACTTCCAAAAATTTTTACAAATAAAGAATCAAGAGAACAAATGCTAACAGCTTTGGAGGGACTTCTTTAATCACAGAACTATAACCGCTTTCCGTTGTTTAAGTCTTTGATTGTAGAAATACATCTCATCTACCTTTTAGAATTATTAAGTATAAAAAGGCATATCACTGTTGTTATTATATTTTGTGTGTTCAGTCACTCAGTTGTGTCTGACTCTTTGAAACCTCATGGATTGTAGTCTGCCAGGCTCCTCTGCCCGAGGGACTTTTCAGGCAAGAATAATGGAGTGGGTTGCCATTTCCTTCGCCAGGGAATATTCCTGACCCAGGGATCAAACCCAGGTGACCTGCATTGCAGGCAGATTCTTTACCATCTGAGCCACCAGGGGAGCCCAATTATTTTCTTATGCCTTCCCATGTATATTTTTGCAGTAAACATTAGTCATTTTGTATCCCTTTTAATTCCCACCGCAACCCCCCTCCCCCGCCCCACCCACCTTCTAACATCTTCTAATACCATCATCTTGGGCGTTAGGTTTCAACATAAGGACTTCGGGGAGACACGTTTAGTCCATAAGAGGGAGGAAAACGGATGCTCTGTGAGTCTTCTCGGGCTCCTTTTAATTCGTTGTTCCTCTTCGTCTTTAGGAGTTGTACAGATGTGCTGTGCTGCATGATCTTCATACTGTTCATTATGGCCTACATTCTTTTAGGACTTGCAGGTGAGTAAGAACAGGTACAGAAGATATTTAACTTCTACTATTTACATGACTAAGTCAGTGTCACATTTTTAACATTAATCATTCAAAAGTCCTTCTTTTTATTGATTATTGTATTTTCTGGAGGGAGTATACCTCACCAGAACTCATTGGGTAGGAGATGCAATGAAAAATAAACACAAAGCAGTTTATTCAAAGGCAAGTCTATAAATTACTTAGATAAAATTATGCAAAAGAAAGAAAAACCTTTATAGTTGCTTTTTAATCATTTTTACTTTTGAAATTTTATTAAGCAGCTAATAATGTTCACATTATTATTTACTAATTAGAGTTAGGGACTCTTGATGAAAGTGAAAAAGGAGAGTGAGAAAGCTGGTTTAAAATGCAACATTCAGAAAACTAAGATCATGGCATCCAGTCTCATCACTTCATGGCAAATAGATGGGGAAACAATGAAAACAGTGACAGACTTTATTTTCTTGGGCTCCAAAATCACTGCAGATGGTGATTTCAGCCATGAAATTAAAAGACACTTGCTCCTTGGAAGAAAAGCTATGACTGACCTAGACTGCACATTAAAAAGCAGAGACATTACTTTGCTGACAAATCCAAGGCTATGGTTTTTCCAGTAATCATGTATGGATATGAGAGTTGGACTATAAAGAAAACTGAACACTGAAGAATTGAAGCTTTTGAATTGTGGTTTTGGAGATGACTCTTGAGAGTCCCTTGGACGGCAAGGAGATCAAACCTGAATATTCACTGGAAGGACTGATGCTGAAGCTGAAGCTCCAATACTTTGGCCACCTGCTGTGAGCAACTGACTCTTTGGAAAAGACCCTGATGGTGGGAAAGACTGACAGCAGGAGGAGAAAGGATGACAGATGAGATGGTTGGATGGCATCACCAACTCGAAGGACATGAGTTTGAGCAAGCTCTGGGTGTTGGTGATGGACAGGGAGGCCTGGTGTGCTGCAGTCCTTGGGGTCACAAAGAATCAGACATGACGGAGTAACTGAACTGAACAAGGTTCATGTTATTATTTACTAATTAAAATTAGAACCTAGATAAGTCTAAGTAACATATTACCTTTTCTTTTTATAAGCAACTTAAAAAGAAGAAACAATTATTAAGAACCTGGATAAGTCTAAGTAAAGCATTACCTTTTCTTTTTATAAGCAAATTAAAAAGAAGGAACAATTATTAAAGTATTTCACCGAGTAGTTTCTTGACATAGAAGAAGTGCTATTGTCTTTGCCTACCAAAGAAAGATAGCCTGTGGTTCATTGTTAAATTAAAGGTTTTTCTATGGAAATGAAAATAAAGAGGACAAATAAAGTCTTTGTTTAAGTGTTTGTTTTTTTTTTTTTTAAGGGATCAACCAGTATAGCAGAGTAAGAGGACATGAAACTCACCTCCCCCAACAAACACATCAAAATATATGTACATGTGGAGCAGTTTTCACTGAAAACTGGCAGAAAGACTCCAAAGCTGTTGAGATATACACATAATTGAGTAGGAAGGGGAAAAAAAGGCAATCAGGTTAGGTCGTGTGCTCCTGGAGCGGATCTCAGAGGACAAGAAAGATCACACATGTGGACGCTCATCCTGTGAAATAAGCAATGAGAACCACAGATTGAGTGCCCCTGTCCTGGGTTTCTATACAGAGGAGACAAGCCCTTTTGGCTGGTTGAGGACTGCTGGGGTAGCAGGATGGCAGGAGCACTCATATGCTAGCTTGCTCCTGAGGCAGGGTGGAGAGAGGTATGCTCCAGTGGCTACTGGGTTTCCCATAACCTCCTTGGCAGCACAAAAGCTGAGCAAAGGCTTTGGTCCTTCTCATCCCACATCATTGGATCTGGGGCAGAAATGAGTGGGTAGAAGACTCAGCTGTGGTGTGCAGAGCTGACCTAGTCCCTGGGCATACCCTGGGTGAGAGGGTGGCAGCCACTACTGACCTTACGCAAGCAATGCATCTCAAGTAGCTCTCAGGTCTCGGACAGCAGCAGCTCCGCCACAGCTTATCCCCAACACGTGCCAAGTGTCCATGTAGCCCAGTGATGTGGTTTAATGAAAGGGCGGAAATGGTGGAGGCTGAGGACAGTGATGTGCTCTGAGGGACCAAGGGGGACTTGCACATCAGGTTGTGTCTGAGCCAAAAAAAGGAAACACTTGTAGGTGCCTTCCCAGGCAATGTGTCAGAGATAGCTGGGACCTCCGTCTGAGACAGTGTGAGCAGAGAGCCTTCACAAGCCCCACTTACCTCAGCACTTCCCCACTCTAGGGCAAAGGTCCCAGTGCAGAAACAGGGGAAAATGCACTGAAAGGGAACAGAACTGGCTTGGGCCCAAGCCTCAGGGTGTCAGCTCCAGCAGCCTGGGCTCAGGCCTCACCCCTGACTGGACACTGATAGCCACTAAGCGGAGAGAAAGTCCTGCCTCACGCCGCGCTCCAGCTCCAACTCTTCCATCTCTAGCGTCATGGCTGCAGTCATGTCCATAGTGACTTTGGAGCCCAAGAAAATAAAATCTATCACTGCCTCCACTTTTTCGCCTCTTATTTGCCATGAAGCGATGGCACTGGATCTTAGTTTTTTGAACGTTGAGTTTCAAGCCAGCTTTTTCACTCTCCTGTTTCACCCTCATCAAGGGGATCTTCAGTTTCTCTTCACTTTCTGCCACTAGAGTGGTATCATCTGCATATGTAAAGTTATAGATATTTCTCCTGGTAATCTTTATTCCAGCTTGTGATTCATCCAGCCCAGCATTTGCATGATGTACTCTGTATATAAGTTAAATAAGCAGGGTGACAATATACAGCCTTGTTGTACTCCTTTCCCAACTTTGAACCAGCCCATTGTTCCATGACTAGTTCTAACTGTTGCTTCATGATCCACATACAGGCTTCTTAGGAGACAGGTAAGGTGGTCTGGTATTCCTATCTCGTTAAGAAAGTTAGACAGTTTGTTGTGATACACACAAAGTCTTTAGTGTAGTCAATGAAGAAGAAATGCATGCTTTTCTGGAATTCCCTTGCTTTCTCTATGACCCAGTGAATGTTAACAATTTGATCTCTGGTTGTTCTGCCTTTTCTAAACCCATCTGAAAGTTTTCTGGAGCATCTGGAAGTTCTTGTTCACGTACCACTGAAACCTAGCTTGATGGATTTTGAGCATAACTTTACTAGCATGTGAAATGAGCATAATTGCAAAATAGTTTGAGCATTCTTTGGCATTGCCCTTCTTTGAGATTAGAATGAAAACTGACCTTTTCCAGTCTTGTGGCCACTGCTGAGTTTTCCAAATTTGCTGACATATTGAGTGCAACACTTTAACAGCATCATTTTATAGGATTTGAAATAGTTCAGCTGGAATTCCATCACCTCCACTAGCTTTGTTTGTAGTAATGCTTCCCAAGGCCCACTTGACTTCACACTCCAGGGTGTCTGGCTCTAGGTGAGTGATGACACCATCATGGTTATCTGGATCATTGAGACGTTTTTTGTATAGTTCGTCTGTGTATTCTTGACACCTCTTCTTAATCTCTGCTGCCTCTGTTAGGTCCTTACCATTTCTGTCCTTTATCATGCCCATCCCTGCAGGAAATGCATACTTAATGTCTCCAATTTTCCTGAAAGATCTCTACCTTTCCTATTCTATTGTTTTCTCCTAATTCTTTGCATTGTTCCCTTAAGAATGCCTTCATATCTCTCCTTGCTATTCTCTGGAATTCTGCATGTAGTTGGGTATATCTTTCCCTTTCTCTCTTGCTTTTCACTTCTCTTCTTTCCACAGCTATTTGTAAAGCCCCCTCAGAAACCACTTTGCCTTCTTGCATTTCTTTTTCTTTGGGATGATTTTGGTCTCCGCCTCCTGTACAATGTTACAAACCTCTGTCCATAGTGTTTCAGGTACTCTGTCTACCAGATCTAATCCCTTGAATCTATTTGTCACTACCACTATATAATCATAAAGAATTTGATCTAGATCATACCTGAATTCCCTAGTGTATTTCTCTACTTTCTTCAATTTAAGCCTGAATTTTGCAATGAGGAGCTGATGATCTAATCCACAGTTAGCTCCAAGTCTTGTTTTTACTGACTATATAGACCTTCTCCATCTTCGGCTGCAAAGAACATACTCAATCTGATTTTGGTATTGACCATTTGGTGATGTCCATGTTTAGAGTCATCTCTTGTGTTGTTGGAAGAGGGTGTTTGCTATGACCGGTGTGTTCTCTTGACAAAACTATGTTAGCCTTTGTTCTACTTCATTTTGTATTCTTAAGTGCAAACTTACCTGTTACTCCAGGTGTCTCTTGACTTTCTACTTCTGCATTCCAGTCCTGGACCTATGATGAGAAGGATGGATTTTTTTGTTGTTGTTGTTAGTTCTAGAAGGTCTTGTAGATTTATAGAACTGGTCAATCAACTTCAGGTTCTTCAGCATCAGTGGTTGGGACATAGACTTGGATTACTGTGATGTTAAATGGTTTGCCTTAGAATGAACTGAGATTATTTTGTCATTTTTGAGACTGCACCCAAGTACTGCATTTTGGACTCTTTTGTAGAGGGTCCCAAACATGATGAACCTAAAATAGACCCACACCAAGACATATCATAATTCAAATGGCAGAGGTCAAAAGTAAGAGAGAGTATTAAAGGCAGCAAGAAAAAACGAAGAGTCATATGTAAAGGAATTCTTACAGACTAAGAGCTGATTTCTCCACAGAAACTTTTCAGGCCAGAAGAAAATGGCATGATATGTACAGAGTGCTGAAGGGAAAATCCTGCAATGTAAAATACTCTAATCAGCAAGATTATTATTTTTAAAAAGGAAATGTTAAAGGCCTTTCTCTAAGTGGAAAAGAAGTAAGAATCTTAAAGAGAAAATAAGCCAATAGGAAGTTTAAACGATAATTCTAAAGCAACTATTATAAACAGTTAAGAGATAAATTTGGCCTTGGAGTACAAAATGAAGCAGGGAAAAGGCTAATAGATTTTTGCCAGGGGAACACAGGAAGACTCTATGCATGGACATCATCAGATGGTCAACACTAAAATCAGATTGATTATATTCTTTGCAGCCAAATATGAAAAAT
>SJYC01114091.1:0-22122 GCA_006408675.1 Madoqua kirkii | reverse complement strand
TAATACATTGCAGAAGGATACGGCAATCCACTCCAGTATTCTTGCAGGAGAATCCCATGGACAGAGCTGCCTGATGGGCTAGAGTCCATAGGGCCTGCAAAGAGTCGAACATGACTGAAACGGCTTAGTATGCATGCACACAAGCACAATACATACATGAATAAATTGAATGTTAAAATGAGGTGAATTTTCTTATTATACAACTAATAGTATTTTAGTATCTCCAAGTTTGGGACATGTGTTTGTCACTGTCATTTTTTTGTTTGTTTTTAATTTTTGTCATATAGTAGAAATATGTTATATGAGAGAGGATTTGGAGTCAAGCAGATCTAGGGCTTCCTCATATGGTTTGGTAGACATAAGCTACTTTCTTAATCTCTATTTTCTCATCTGTAAAACAGGGAAACACTACCTACTTTGGAGGGCTATTATGAGGAGTAAATGAAATAATATTCAGCTATACCAATAATGCTACATAATAATACGAGGCAATATTTCATTTGCTACCTTTGTATAATCTAGTTGTTCTGAATTTTAATAAATTGCTTTTAAATGTAATTTACTATATTGTTGCTATAGCAACCCATAATTTTTGTTATTAAAGATTGAAAGCATGCAGGAACTTCATAAGGATCTCTTACTGTCTCTGAAATCTTTCCACTAGGAGACATTTTGTCATAATTGAGTTTCTCCTGTCTATCTCAGAGCCAGTCTCTTGTAATCCATGGAGAAATGCCTTCTGTCCTTATCTAGAGCTGTGAATGCCACTGCCACTCTCTCCCCTGTCAGCACAGCAAAATCTGTACTGTCATTTCCTCTGAAACAAGATTAGAAATTTGTCTTTTTGTTTAAGATCTCCAGATTCAGTGTGTAAATGTCTTAACTCGCATAGGGAAATTGGGATACAAATGTTCCTCAGTGAAAAATTGTGTTCAATATTGGATTTAGTGTTTCCTCTAAATTAATTTTATGCTACTAATTAAAATGTTGCTGTTTAGTTGCTAAGTTGTGTCCAACTCTTTGAGACCTCATGTATTGCAGCACACCAGGCTTCCTTGTCCCTGTTCACGAACTCCCAGGGTTTTCTCAAACTCATGGCCATTGAGTCAGTGATGCCATCCAACCATCTCATTCTCTGTCACCCCCTTCTCCTCCAGCCCTCAGTCTTTCCCAGCATCATGGTCTTTTCCAAAGAGTTGGCTCTTAAAAGCCATTCTAGTCTATTTCTTAACTCTTCTAATGCCGGACTGAAAGAAGAATGAAGGAAAACACTTGGCAGATGTTAATAGAAATGTTAAGCTTTTTTTTTTTTTAACGTGAAAGAATGTAAACCTTCCCTTGAAGAAAGTTAAAGCTGTCAGTTTCGCTGTTGTGTTGTAAGTAGTTTTGCATCTTGTGTTAGATCAGGACCCTCTTAGGCTTATCTTTCAACCTTGTGTTTTTTATAAGGAATGTTACCATGAAAGAGACATGTTTCTTACAAATTCTACCAAGGGAAAAGAAAGCAGCAAAACTGTTCTTTGCCCTGTATGTAGAATATGGCCAGCTTGGATGCAACAAAGGCACTTGACATTCGACTGATTAAAGGCAGAACCTCTGTTTAAGTGGGTGAAGTGGAGTCTGGGTAGATGGTAATCAAATCTCCTTGAAAGATCAAACTAACATTTATGATAATAGCCCTCTTTTGTCCTCCTTCACTGATGGATGCTGTTCAATTATTGCACTAACTGGAAAAAGGCGTAGGAATATTTATTATGTAAATTGTTCTTGCTATCCTTGTGCTAACATTATGTATACAATAATAGCACAGTTTTAACATTGAATAATTTTTTATTTCTTTTCAAATGGATTTCCAATTGAAAGAGTTAGTTTTTTCATTGTATTTACATGGGAAGCAATTATAGTTAGGGTTCAAATCTTGTTTTGGGTTTTCTTTTTTAATCTTTCTCAGGAATAATTAATTATTCCTATTAGTTGAGAAGACAGGAACGTAAATTAATGTGAACAAGCCTAGGCACCGTCACTATCCTGTAAGAAACCGAGGTAACATGGAGATGACATATATAGGTGTCCTAGTTACTAGGCTGAGTGAGCTCCTACAGTTAGATAGTGTTTACTGTCAGCCTGTAGCATTTTCAGATGATTGAAGCCCACTCAACATTTGACTGCGTGAGAGACCTCCAAGGGGCTCAGCTCAGACTTCTCCAAATTCCTAACTCCTAAAATCCTGAGCAAATTAAAATTGTTGTATTGCATCCCCAGTGGGCTTGGGGGTGCAAAAATAAATAAAACAAAATCTGATACCTGGAAGTGGGATGGTGGCTTAACAAAATCTAAAATGTGGGCATTCATTTTGGAGAACAGATGGTGTTCAGAAGCCTAGTGAATTGTGAGGTTGTTGAAAGTTTGATGGAAAATGAGGACATGTAATTAGAAACAGGAGGAAAAGGCACTTTGCTATGTGGTGGTTAAAGTTTGGCAACACTGTTGCCAATAGTGATGTGGAAGAAAGGAAATATACCTAATGAATTCTATGATCTAGCTAAGGAGACTATCCTTAGGAGATGAACCAGTCCTGAAGAGCCTCATCTACTCTTGGACCTGACTTAAGTGATGATATTCAGACCTTGTTTCTGAGCCTGATATCTTAACTGGATGAGGTTTCTGGGGATCCTGGGAGAGTAAAAGCGTATTTGATTGTGGAGGGAAGTAAAAATTTTGCCTAGTCTTAACACGTGGTTGCAAACTCTTTTCCTTTCATTAAGAGGTGGAGTCTTTGTTCTTGCCCATTTAATTTAGTGAAGTTAGGGATTTCTTCTCTCACAGAGAGCAGACCAAGCCAAAATGCATTAAAGGCTTTGATGTGCAGGTAATTTATTCAGTTCAGTTCAGCTGCTCAGTCGTGTCCGACTCTTTGCGACCCCATGCATCGCAGCACACCAGGCCTCCCTGTCCATCACCAACTCCCAGAGTTCACTCAAACTCATATCCATTGAGTCAGTGATGCCATCCAGCCATCTCATCCTCTGTCATCTCCTTTTACTGCTGCCTTCAATCCCTCCCAGCATCAGAGTCTTTTCCAATGAGTCAACTCTTTGCATGAGGTGACCAAAGTACTGGAGTTTCAGATTTAGCATCATTCCTTCCAAAGAACACCCAGGACTGATCTCCTTTAGGGTGGACTGGTTGGATCTCCTTGCAGTCCAAGGGACTCTCAAGAGTCTTCTCCAACACCACAATTCAAAAGCATCAATTCTTCGGTGCTCAGCCTTCTTCACAGTCCAACTCTCACACCCATACATGACCACAGGAAAAACCATAGCCTTGACTAGATGGACCTTTGTTGGCAAAGTAATATCTCTGCTTTTGAATATGCTATCTAGGATGATCATAATGTTCCTTCCAAAGAATAAGCATCTTTTAATTTCATGGCTGCAATCACCATCTATTCTTCACAGTCCAACTCTCACACCCATACATGACCACAGGAAAAACCATAGCCTTGACTAGATGGACCTTTGTTGGCAAAGTAATATCTCTGCTTTTGAATATGCTATCTAGGATGATCATAATGTTCCTTCCAAAGAATAAGCATCTTTTAATTTCATGGCTGCAATCACCATCTACAGTGATTATGGAGCCCCTCAAATAAAGTCTGACACTGTTTCCACTGTTCCTCCATCTATTTTCCATGAAGTGATGGGATCAGATGCCATGATTTTAGTTTTCTGAATGTTGAGCTTTAAGCCAACTTTTTCACTCTCCACTTTCACTTTCATCAAGAGGCTTTTTAGTTCTTCTTCACTTTCTGCCATAAGGGTGGTGTCATCTGCATATGTGAGGTGATTGATATTTCTCCCAGCAATCTTGATTCCAGCTTGTGTTTCTTCCAGTCCAGCATTTCTCATGATGTACTCTGCATATAAGTTACATAAGCAGGGTGACAATGTACACCCTGACCTACTCCTTTTCCTATTTGTAACCAGTCTGTTGTTCCATGTCTAGTTCTAACTGTTGCTTCCTGACCTGCATATAGGTTTCTCAAGAGGCAGGTCAAGTGGTCTGGTATTTCCATCTCTTTCAGAATTTTCCACAGTTTATTGTGATCCACACAGTCAAAGGCTTTGGTGTAGTCAATAACGCAGAAATAGATGTTTTTCTGGAACTCTTCATTTTTCCATGATCCAGCAGATATTGGCAATCTGATCTCTGGAATGGGTGAATTTAACTCAGATGACCATTATATCTACTACTGTGGGCAGGAATCCCTTAGAAGAAATGGAGTAGCCATCATGATCAACAAAAGAGTCCGAAATGCAGGTAATTATATGGATTCGTGCAAAAAATTAAAGGAAGCCATTATGGATTGACTGGGAACAGTAGGACTAAAAGTACCAAGGATGGAAAGAAGGAGGTTTACATCATACAGTCTTAAATTCTTTATGGAAGAGTTTTCATGTTCAGTTGCTCAGTTGTGCCCGATTCTTTGCAACCTCATGAACTGTAGTACTCCAGACTCCTCTGTTCATGAGATTTTTCTGGCAAGAGTACTGGAGTGGGTTGCCATTTCCTCCTCCAGGCTATCTCCCTGTCCCAGGGATTGAACCCACATTCCCCGCGTCTCCAGCATTGGCAGGTGGATTCTACCACTCAGCCATCTGGGAAACCCTCATGGGATGAGGTGGAGAATAAACAAAAAAGCTGAATTAATGATCAAATGTGGGCTTCCCTGGTGGCTCAGTGGTGAAGAACCCACCTGCTCATGCAAGAGATGTAGGTTTAATCCTTGGGTGGGAAGATCCTGTGGAGAAGGAAATGGCAATCCTCTCCAGTATTCTTGCCTGGGAAATCCCACAGAGAGAAGAGCCCAGTGGGACACAATTTAGTAATTAAGCATGCACGCACAGTCAAACTTGATCCTATCATTTCTAGTATTAAAGCATATGTTCATTGCCTTAGAGTAACAATACAGTCACATTTCTCCTTTTCCATTCATTTCTTAATGAAATCCAGCATTTTATCTCTACTCTGACATGGACTATCCTGAAATGCCAAGGAGAGGTCAGTCTTGATTCCATTTTCTTGTTGGAGAGAGAAATCTTATAGTCGACTGGCATTCTGATGCTTTGGTTGGTGCCATTTAATATCATTTCCTATGAACTGCTTATCTGGATCCTTCAACTCATAGTGGTTTCCTATGCTAGGATCCAAGACTATAGTCTTTACTTACTATGCCCCATTCTCCTGAGAATTCAGTCCCTACTCTTAGACCCTTCTGTCAAGTCTAGGATATCAGCCCAGTCTCTACCTTCATGGAAAGTCCCCCTTTGGGGTATTTGTAATCCTTTTGGCCTATAGATATGGTTCAGAGTCATTTTATTTTATCCTAAAGTGAAATCTCAAGGAGAAAAATTTAGTTCTTGTCCTTTCCCTTTCTTAAAGCTAATTAGCCTTCCTTTCCCAAGGGATAGGAGGATGGGAGAAACTGTATTTTCATAACTGAGAGGTCCCTCAGGTGAACTTTTGACAAACAAAGATAATTCCAAGGTGACATTTTGCTTCTTTCTATGCAGATAAACAGTGGGCAATCTCCCTTACTAATAAAGAAATAAGCAAATATATTTATAAAGATTTTGCTGCAGAGTCATCCCTTTATAGTTTGTGAGATTGCTGGTATGATCCTAATATTCATTGTAAGTGAACACTGGTGATGAAAAGTGAATATGACAGGAAGGAAGTCACACTGTACCTTTACTCTCCTTTGGAACTAAAATGAGCCTGCCTGTCAGATCACAGCTTAGAGACATTGTTTTAGCAAAATTACTTTTTTACCCGAAAAAGGTAAGAAAGTTAAATAATTCCAGTTCCATTATCTTTAAAATTGTTTCAGTAAACTTTTCTTAATGAAGAATTTACTGTATTTGTAAATAACCAGAACCAGTATTAAATGTCCTTTTGCATCCTTGATAAATATACAGATGTTTACAGATAAAACTATATACCTATACATTACTTTGGAAGTCTTCATTTTAAAAGGAACACACATATTTTTGACCATTACTCAAACAGGTTTTTTTTTTTGATGTTGTGTGAGATTTTTCCTGATTGTTGTATTTTGTTGAGTGCATGGGTCCCAGAAGATCTCAAGTGGAATATTGTTAGCATGAGAGAGATTGATTTATGCTCAAGGACATGACCCTAAACTCACTATTGGGTGGAAGAGGCCACCTATGAAATGAGAAACAACATTTTTCTTATCCAGGCAACTGGAGACAGGGATGCTTCCAAAAGTGTTTCTCCAGAAGCAGTGTCAACAACACAGATTTTCAAATTCGGTGTCATGTGTCCTATTACCTGCTTCATTGCATTTGTAAATTGCTTGTGTTAAAAAGCCATAAGCACAATTTGGCAGGCCTGTTCCTCACATATTAAAACAGTTAAAATGTACCTTTAAGGGATACAAGGTAATGATTAGAAAGCCAAAATTCCCAGCCAGCAAGTGTTGAGGGAATGCCTTAGCTGCCCCAAACAGATTTGCAGTTAATTTTTGAGTGTCAGTGCAAGCAGTTGGTCTAATCACATTTTCTCCTTGACAGAGGGCTTTGCAATGGCTGCAACTTCTGACTCAGCCCTAGAGCACAGCAGAACATGCTTAGCAAATGTTTGGAAATAAGAGAAAACATTAGAGAATAATACTTGCTCCTGAAACTTCAGTAAGATACCTTGCCTTGACCTAGAGTGAAAGGATAATTTGCCTGAATAAAGTTTTCACCCATATCTTACCAGTCTTTGCTACTCTGCTATGAATTACTCAAATAGGAATAGTTCACAAATAATTCCCCTTCTTCTCTTTGTCTCTCTCCCCACTCCCAACACAGAGAAAGATGCGTACATCAGCTACACTTAAAGGATTTTTTAAAATTTATTTCTAAATGTTATGTGGCAGCCTAGATGGGAGGGAAGTCTGGTGGAGATTGGATACATTTGTGTGTATATGTATATGTGTATATACGTACATACATATATATATGGCTGAGTCCCTTTGCCATCCACCTGAAACTATCACAACATTGTTAATCAGCTATACTCCAATGTAATATTAAATTTTTTTTTAATGGTGAGAAAATTAAGGGGGAGAGATAGTTTGTCCTGATTTTTATTGATTGCTCTGCGACCTTGTCATTTCATCTTATTCACCACTATAATCCAGGCAGCTTAATTCTGGAGCTGTGCTATTAGTCACAATGCTATACTGCATTTTATTTAACAAAGAAGATGAGTGAGGATTCTTCAAGTAATAAAGGTTACTGAGGGAGAGGCCAGACCAGAACCCCATGATACTCTCCTAAATGCTTTCTCTCACTCCTTCCCCTCCCTCATCTAATTCCAGAGTTGGGCTTAAAACAGACAGTGTGAGAGAATGGCACTAGAGGAATAAAGTGAAAAGCAGGTATTATTTTGCAGCAATAATTATGCAAAATCTGGGAGCTGCAGTCTTGCTCCATGAGACCGAGTGTATATTCACTTTGCTGCCGTGTCATTGTTAACATGCACTGATCATTCACAAAATTAGCCTCTATTATGTACTCACTAGAGAGAGGAGCCCATTCTTTCTGATAATCCACACCTATTAGTACAGATTTGTTTTTTTTTTCTTTCAATCAATGTGTGTACTATAGAGTAAATAAAATTATGTCAGACAGTATCTCATTCTTTGGGCTTTTTTTTTTTTTTTGTCCAGGAAGACCTCAAAGGATTTAACAGATCTCTCCCAAAAGTGTATTTACTAGTAGAGATTAATAATGAAGATTATACATAGCATTTTCAGATAAAATAAATTGCATCAGTTTTTAGGAGCAGTGAAAAACTCTTCCTTGACATAAAGCAGCAGTTTCCAGTTATAGAACCATAATTAAGCTAGTAAACTCCAAGATGAGTGGTACTGAATATGTGGTGACTGTTCGTTTTCCAAGGAAAATAGGAAGAGAAGGACCCACTTGAACAGAGCCTCTCCTGTGGATTGCATGTCTGGCACTGACAATCCTGTTATGCTAAAACAATCTCCCTGTAGTTCATTATATAAAATAATGTAAGATACTGCCTCTCCATCCCTATCTTGGACCATGTTCCAGCCCATGTGTGCGCTACACTGGTCTTCTTTCCATTCCCAGTACCCATCATGCCCTTCCCCTCACAGGGCCTTTGTCCCTGTGTCCATCTCCTGGAAGTCTCTTTGTACTTTGTTCATTTTTCAGGTCCCTGGTTCTGTATCTTCACAGGGACATCATCCCTGACTTTTCTCATTCGGTCATCTGCCCCTATGAATCGCTCTCTTTGTACTATGTATTGCTCCTTTTGGTGCTTGTCAGAATTGAAATTTCATGTTTGTGTGAGTAATGCATTAAGATCTGTCTCCCCTGGTCGACTATAGGACCTGAGACAGCAGGAACACTTATATATTCAGCATCTAGCATACTGCTGCCACACAGTAGACACCCAGAAAACATTTGTAGAGTGAATAAAGAAAAGAATGAACGAATTTTTCTGTTTTTGTTGTTTCCAACCACTTTAGTGTGGATCAAAACCTTGTAAATAGTAGTAGACTAATATCTATTTAACTAGAAAGAGAAGCATATTAATATATTAATAGCAAGCATGGAGTCAGACCTGCTAATACAGAAAAACGACAAAGAGGGGCTTCCTTGGTGGCTCGGTGGTAAAGAATCCTCCTGTTGACTCAGGACACACGGGTGTGATCCCTGATCCTGGAGGATCCCACATACCGTGGAGCAGCTAAGCCCGGGTGCCACCACTATTGAGCCTGTGCTCTAGAGCCCATGAGCCACAGCTACTGAAGCCTGGGTGCCCTAGAGCCTGGGCACCGTAGAAGTGAGCAGCCTGCACACTGCATCCAGAGGGCAGCCCTCACTCTGCAAAACTAGGGAAAGCCCTCAAGCAGCAGGGAAGACCCCGAGCAGCCAAAAATAAAGAAATATTTTTAAAAAGAAAACGATGTTGTGAAAAGTCTAATTCTACCTCTTGGTTATTTGGTGGTTTTTCTGTATTCCTTCAGTTCTATATATTATTATTAGTTACAAATATGCTTTAAATATATGCTTTTCCCCATCTTTTACTTCTTTCTTTCTCTCATGCCTTCCATTTTAGAGACTCTGAATTTTAGAATATGTGTCTTTCTGTTCTTTCTTTTTGCTGCACTATGTGGCAGTAAATTCTGACCAAAAGTCTGAAAACATATCTCTGGTAGTTTTTTGTTTGTTTTTAATGGAGTCCCGAATGTCTTGCTGAATATATCTAAAGTTTCCCCCGTGAGTAGGCTGGTCATTTGTTTAGAATATGAACAGGGCATTTTTCCTTTACCCTTTGGATTTCTTCTCTATCCGCCTCTTCACCCTGCTTTGTCCCCTGAGAAGCTGGCATTTATGATGGCATCAGCAGGCTCTCTTGTCCACTGGCTCCCTACTTGGTTTGCCCTGGGCAGGGGGCAGGTATCAACAGTAGACTGGACGGACTTCTCTGGTGGTCCAGAGGCTAAGATTCTTCACTTCCAGTGCAGGGGATGCAGGTTTGATCCCTGATTATGGAACTAAGATCCCACATGCAACACAGCTGAGCCAAAAAATTAACATAAAACAGACAAAGAAAACACCAGTAGATTGGAGTATAAGAGAAATGGCTTAATGGAACTTATTCCTCTGACTCTCTTGCTGGTAGGTCACCACAGGGGAGCTTCACCTCTCTACATAAGGCCCAAGTCCAGTTAGTCAGCTGTTTTCCATTTGGCTTCTCTCTCTGGATTTGGGGAACTCCTTCCTCCTTTGCCCTTTCAGGTCTAGAGGTAACAACGATTCTATTGTAGCTAGCCTCTGGGTTCTGAACCAGCTCTTCTTTTCCTTAACTCTGCTCATACCTTTGTAAGTATTTCTTTATTGAACTTGCTGCAATTATCTCATGTGAGTATAACATCTATTTGCTGCTAGAATTCTTCTGTATTCTAGAAAACAGCAGCCCAACCTTGAAAGATATTGCTTCCTCGGTGGTGTATTAACTGGGTATTTTGTTCCATAAGGCTAGGTATTCTGGTTGATTGAGTTGCATGCTGGTGATCCACTCCTGAAAAATTTGTCATGTAAGCATTGCTCTGATCCAAGTCAGTGTAAATAAAAGTCTGTGTTATCCAGAATCCACATACAGTCTTCATTCCTGTTGTCATGATTCAGTTCAGTTCAGTCAGTCAGTCATGTCCAACTCTTTGTGACTCAATGAATTGCAGCACACCAGGCCTCCCTGTCCATCACGATCTCCCAGAGTTCACCCAAACTCATGTGCATCAAGTCGGTGATGCCATCCAGCCATCTCACCCTCTGTCGTCCCCTTCTCCTCCTGTCCCCAATCCCTCCCAACATCAGGGTCTTTTCTAATGAGTCAGCTCTTTGCATCAGGTGGCTAAAGTATTGGAGTTTCAGCCTCAGCATCAGTCCTTCCAATGAATACCCAGGACTGATCTCATTTAAGATGAACTGGTTGGATCTCCTTGCAGTTCAAGGGACTCTCAAGAGTCTTCTCCAACACCACAGTTCAAAAGCATCAATTCTTTGGTGCTCAGCTGTCCTCACAGTCCAACTCTCACATCCATACATGACCACAGGAAAAACCATAGCCTTGACTAGATGGACCTTTGTTGACAAAGTAATAGCTCTGCTTTTTAATATGCTATCTATGTTGGTCAGAACTTTCCTTCCAAGGAGTAAGCATCTTTTAATTTCATGGCTGCAATCACCATCTGCAGTGATTTTGGAGCCCCCCCAAAAATAAAGTCTGACACTGTTTCCACTGTTTCCCCATCCATTTCCCATGAAGTGATGGGACCAGGTGCCATGATCTTCGTTTTCTGAAAGCTGAGCTTTAAGTCAGTTTTTTCACTCTTCACTTTCACTTTTATCAAGAGGCTTTTTAGTTCCTCTTCACTTTTAAGTACTTTTCCATCTGGTTATTGAAAACTGTCTCTATAGAGGGGTCTAAGCAGCCACATGAGACCTAAGTATCTTCATATTCTGAGTGCATTTGGAGGTCAGTACTTCTAGCATTTTTTAAGCTTTCTTGCCACTGGTTGCCCAATATTTCTTTCTTTTCCAGTTTGTGATAATGTGGTCAAACCATTGGCCTTTGTCTATGAATAGATAAGTGATTCAGTTCATGTCTTCTTTCTGTCAAAGGAGATAATCAGAAAAATGCCTCCTGATCAGTGCCAACAGATCCTCCATAACCATCTATAAATATGATTTGATGTTTTTCTTTAATTAAATAATCATAGGGACCTTTCCATGAGCCATGGGTATGTGTTGAAGCTATGCCTCAAGAGTCAGCACACTATTATATTGAGCAATTTTCTTATGTAACTTCTTTGTGCCTTCATGACCTTCTGCAGCATTATATGGATATAGCACTTCTACACAATAATGGAGTGCAATATTGGGCACAGCCAACTTTAGGCTTGATGGATCAGATAGCATTCAGTTCCCTGATGGGTTTCTCATGTCATTAGGTGATTATTCAAGGTTCAGAAGCTACCTCTCAAAAGAAGAGCAGTTATTTGCTAAAAGGATATGAATTTTCTCCAAAGTCATAGGAACCTCTGTGATCCTCTAATAGGCATTTGCCACAGTTGACATACAACATCCTGCTCTCTGACTTATATTTTAAGTGCCATTGAGCCGCCCTGCCATACAGACCTAGTGGCAGACCTGCTTGTACAGTAACCTGGATTATACGAAAAGCACTTTATTCTTGGGGCAGCCATTAAATGCTGTGCCTCTTTTTTTAATAACAGACAGTGCAAAGTACAGCAGTTTATCTTTTACTTTGGAGGAGATATCACTACCCGACCCTCAGATCTTCACTGAAGGACTCCTGTATTTTCATGAGATTTATCTCCCTTCCATTAGCACACATATGTCTTTGTAAGACATCTGGATTGCATGCCATCCAGTACTCTCCAGATCTTATGAGCATGATGCCACCAGTGTAAGGGATCTGTGTGGTATCCTGTGAAGAAAGATGTTATTCAAACCCTGCAGACTAAACTGTGACAAAGAGCTAGGGGGTCATGTAACTTTGAGGGGAGACAGTGAGGGTGCAGCACTCTCTCTACCAGGTGAAAGCAAATGCTCCTGGTGTTTTATACTTACTGGGAAAGCTTTTGTGAAAGCTTTTGTTATTAATAGATCAGTTGCTGCATCCAAGCTGACAGAAGCTGCTTTGATTTATTCTAGTAGAGGGACTACAACTTTAACAGTAGCTAAAATTAAGGGCATGACTTGGTTAAGCTAAAGCAAATCCGTTATCATTCTTCAGAAACCATCTTCCCTCTTCACTGGCCAAACTAGTTGATACTTAGTTTCCTTAAGGAGAACTAATTATTAATTAGTGTTATACTAAGTATAAATATGTTTATCTCTATATTTTCAGAGTCTTTATGTGCTTATCTCATAGTAAGGCCAAATGAATGAATGAATGATAGTTAATAGAAATTTGATGACTGACAATTCAGTATAGATGAATGAATGGGAGTTTGCTGTATTCTAGACTGTTACTTTCAGATAAAGCTTTTGGTGTTAACGTTTATAATATTGTTTCCGTTTTATGTTTTGGTTTTCTGGGTATGAGACACGTGGAGCCCTAGATCCCCAGCTAGGGATTAAACCTGCACCCTCTGCACTGGAAGGTGAAGTCTTAACCCCTGAATCACCAGGCAAATCCTTCTGTTAACTTTTTTAAAAGAAATAGGTAAATAGGTATCAGATACTGTATGATTGGTTAGATAGGCCCTAAGGACTATTGTAAATCAAGTTGCAGTCTCCACATATTAAATGATATAGTGAAGCAACAAAAAATCATTAAATCCTAGCTATTGTAGTTATGTTTAAAACGTGATAAAACAAATCAAATTGAAAATATGGGGCAGCCATTAAATGCTGTGCCTCTTTTTTTAATAACAGACAGTGCAAAGTACAGCAGTTTATCTTTTACTTTGGAGGAGATATCACTACCCGACCCTCAGATCTTCACTGAAGGACTCCTGTATTTTCATGAGATTTATCTCCCTTCCATTAGCACACATATGTCTTTGTAAGACATCTGGATTGCATGCCATCCAGTACTCTCCAGATTTATGAGCATGATGCCACCAGTGTAAGGGATCTGTGTGGTATCCTGTGAAGAAAGATGTTATTCAAACCCTGCAGACTAAACTGTGACAAAGAGCTAGGGGGTCATGTAACTTTGAGGGGAGACAGTGAGGGTGCAGCACTCTCTCTACCAGGTGAAAGCAAATGCTCCTGGTGTTTTATACTTACTGGGAAAGCTTTTGTGAAAGCTTTTGTTATTAATAGATCAGTTGCTGCATCCAAGCTGACAGAAGCTGCTTTGATTTATTCTAGTAGAGGGACTACAACTTTAACAGTAGCTAAAATTAAGGGCATGACTTGGTTAAGCTAAAGCAAATCCGTTATCATTCTTCAGAAACCATCTTCCCTCTTCACTGGCCAAACTAGTTGATACTTAGTTTCCTTAGGGAGAACTAATTATTAATTAGTGTTATACTAAGTATAAATATGTTTATCTCTATATTTTCAGAGTCTTTATGTGCTTATCTCATAGTAAGGCCAAATGAATGAATGAATGATAGTTAATAGAAATTTGATGACTGACAATTCAGTATAGATGAATGAATGGGAGTTTGCTGTATTCTAGACTGTTACTTTCAGATAAAGCTTTTGGTGTTAACGTTTATAATATTGTTTCCGTTTTATGTTTTGGTTTTCTGGGTATGAGACACGTGGAGCCCTAGATCCCCAGCTAGGGATTAAACCTGCACCCTCTGCACTGGAAGGTGAAGTCTTAACCCCTGAATCACCAGGCAAATCCTTCTGTTAACTTTTTTAAAAGAAATAGGTAAATAGGTATCAGATACTGTATGATTGGTTAGATAGGCCCTAAGGACTATTGTAAATCAAGTTGCAGTCTCCACATATTAAATGATATAGTGAAGCAACAAAAAATCATTAAATCCTAGCTATTGTAGTTATGTTTAAAACGTGATAAAACAAATCAAATTGAAAATAAAATTCAAGTATTATGAATATTTATGTGGCAGGAGAGAAAGATTTAACTGCTTCCTTTAAGTATATAAATATCTTAAAAGCTATATGGGAGTTAATTATCTATTGCTGCATAGGAAATTGCTACCAAACTTGGCAAGGTAAAATAAACATTCTTTAAATTAAAAAAAAATTTTTTTTAAATTTTATTTATTTTAGGCTGTGCTCGATCTTTGTTACTGCTTGGTCTTTCTTTACTTACAGCAAGTCGGGGCAACTTTCAAGTAGTGGTGTGCAGGCTTCTCATTGGGGTAGCTTTTCCTGTTGCAGAGCACAGGCTCTAGAGCACAGGCTCAGCAGTTGGGTGCATGGGGCTTAGTTGCCCTGTGCTGTGTGGAATCTTCCCAGACCAGGGATTCAAACCCATGTTCCTTGCATTAGCAAGCAGATTGTTAACCACTAAGTCACCAGAAAATCACTCAAATAAACATTTCTTATCTCACAGATTCTGTGTTCAGAAACTGGGAATAGCTTAAAGTAGGGTAGCTCTGGCTCTGAGTTCTTCATGAATTAGCAGTCAAGATGTAAGCCAAAGTCAGAATCCGCTGAAGGCTTGACTGTGGTCAGGGATTAGCCTTCTAGATGGTTCCCTTACATGGATGTTAGCAGGAAGCTTCAGTTCTCACTGACTGCTGACAATAATGTGGGCTTTATCTGTAAGAATGTCTGAGTGTCCTCATGTGATGTCATATGGCTTCCCACAGAGCTACTGATCTAAAGGGAGAGAAGGAGAGCAAAGAGAAAGCTGTATTGCCTTTTATGACCTATTCTTGGAAGTCATCAAATGTTATTCTGTCACATTCTATTCACTAGAAACAGTCACTAAGTCTACTCCACACTCAAGGGATAGGACATTAAGCACCACTATCTGAAAAAAAAAAGTCAAATAATTTATAGACATATTTGAAAGCCACTGTAGATGGTGATCTGCAGCCATGAAATTAAAAGACACTTGTTCCTTGGAAGAAAAGCTATGACCAACCACAACATCATAATAAAAAGCAGAGACATTACTTTGCTGACAAAGGTCTGTCTAGTCAAAGTTATGGTTTTTCCAGTAGTCATGTATGGATGTGAGAGTTGGACTATAAAGAACGGTGAGCGGTGAAGAATTTATGCTTTTGAACTGTGGTGTTAGAGAAGACTCTTGAGAGTCCCTTGGACTGCAAGGAGATCAAACTAGTCAATCCTAAAGGAAATCAACCTTGCATATTCATTGGAAGGACTGATGCTGAAGCTGAAACTCCAATACTTTGGCGACCTCATGCAAAGAACTGAGTCATTTGAAAAGACCCCGATGCTAGAAAAGATAGAAGGCAGGAGGAGAAGGGGACAACAGAGGATGAGATGGTTGGATGGTATCACTGACTTGATGCACATGAGTTTGAGCAAACTTTGGGAACTGGCGATGGACAGGTAAGCCTGGTGTGCTGCAGTCCATGGGGTCACAAAGAGTTGAATATGACTGAGAAACTAAACTGAACTGAACTGATACATGGTGATCAGCAGAATAAAAGTAAATGAATGAGGTATATGTATACATATACCTGATTGACTTTTCTGTACAACAGAAAATTAACACAACATTGTAAAACAACTGCTGCTGCTGCTAAGTCACTTCAGTCGTGTCCAACTGTGTGTGACCCCATAGACAGCAGCCTATCAGGCTCCTCTGTTCCTGGGATTCTCCAGGCAAGAACACTGGAGTGGGTTGCCATTTTCTTCTCCGATGAATGAAAGGGAAAAGTGAACATGAAGTCGCTCACTCATGTCCAACTCTTCATGACACCATGGACTGTAGCCTCCCAGGCTCCTCCGTCCATGGGATTTTTCAGGCAAGAGTACTGGAGTGCCGTTGCCATTTTTTGCCCCGTGTAAAACAATTATTCGCCTATAAAATGTAATTTAAAAGAGAAAATAAGATTATTCAGGTCTTCTGCCTATTTCTTAATCAAGTTGGTGGCTCTTTTGATGTTAAGTTGTAGTAACTGTTTATAGAATTTGTATATTAACCCCTTCTTGGCCACATCATTTGCAAATATTTTCTCCAATTCAGTAAGTTATGTTTTGATTTTGTTTATGGTTTCCTTTGCTGTGCAAAAGCTTTTAAGTTTAATTAGGTCCCATTTATTTTATTTTATTATTATTTTTTCTTTAGGAGACAGATCCAAAAGTCTTGCTACATTTTTTGTCAAAGACTATTCAGCCTATTTTCTTCTAGGAGTTTTATGGTTTCCAATCTTACATTGGAATCCAATGTACATTCCAATCTTACATAGCAGGGAGGGAACATAGCTCCACCAATCAACAGAAAATTGGACTATAGTTTTACTGAGCATGGCCCATTCATCATGAGAAATGCTGGGCTGGAAGAAGCACAAGTTGGAATCAAGATTGCTGGGAGAAATATCAGTAACCTCAGATATGCTGATGACATCACTCTTAAGGCAAAAAGTGAAGAGTAACTAAAAAACCTCTTGATTAAAGTGAAAGAGGAGAGTGAAAAAGTTGGCTTAAAGCTCAACATTCAGAAAACGAAGATCATGGCATCTGGTCCCATCACTTCATAGCAAATCAATGGGGAAACAGTGGAAATAGTGTCAGATTTTATTTGGGGGGGCTCCAAAATCACTGCAGATGGTGATTGCAGCCATGAAATTAAAAGATGTTTACTTCTTGGAATGAAAGTTATGACCAACCTAGATAGCATATTAAAAATCAGAGATGTTACTTTGCCAACTAAGGTCCATCTAGTCAAGGCTATGGTTTTTCCTGTGGTCATGTATAGATTTGAGAATTGGACTAAAAGAAAACTGAACCCCAAAGAATTGATGCTTTTGAACTGTGGTGTTGGAGAAGACTCTTGAGAGTCCCTTGGACTGCAAGGAGATCTAACTAGTCCATTCTAAAGGAGATCAGTCCTGGGTGTTCATTGGAAGGACTGATGCTAAAGTTGAAACTCCAGTACTTTGGACACCTCATGTGAAGAGTTGACTCATTGGAAAAGACTCTGATGCTGGGAGGGATTGAGGTCAGGAGGAGAAGGGGGTGACAGAGGATGAGATGGCTGGATGGCATCACTGACTTGATGGACGTGAGTTTGAGTGAACTTTGGGAGTTGGTGATGGACAGGGAGGCCTGGCATGCTGTGATTCATGGGGTTGCATAGAGTTGGACATGACTGAGCGACCGAACTGAACTGAACTGAACTGAGCATGGCCCTGCCCATCAGAACAAGACCCAGTTTCCCCCTCCGTCTGTCTGTCCCATTAGGAAGCTTCCAAAAACCTCTTATCCTTCTCCATTAGAGGACCTTCAGACTGAAAACCACAATTGCAGAAAACTAACCAATCTGATCACATGGACCATAGCCTTATCTAAACGATGAAACTATAAGCCATGTCATGTAGGGCCACCAAAAGCAGATGGGTCATGATGGAGAGTTCTGACAAAATGTGGTCCACTGGAGAAGGGAATGGCAAACCACTTCAGTATTCTTGCCCTGAGAACCCCATGAAGGCAAAAATATAAGACACTGAAAGATGAACTTCTCAGGTTGGTAGGTGTCCAATATGCTACTGGAGATCAGTGGAGAAATAACTCCAGAAAGAATGTAGAGATAGAGCCAAAATGAAAACAACACCCACTTGTGGATGTGACTGGTGATGGAAGCAAGGTCCAATGCTGTAAAGAGCAATATTATATAGGAACCTGGAATGTTAGGTCTATGAATTCAGGCAAATTGGAAATGGTCAAACAGGAGATAGCAAGAGTGAATGTCAACATTTTAGGAATCAGTGACTAAAATCGACTGGAATGGGTGAATTTAACTCAGAATTAATATCTACTACTTTGGGCAAGAATCCCTTAGGAAATGGAGTAGCCATCATAGTCAACAAAAAGTCTGAAATTCAGTTCTTGGATGCAATTTAAAAAATGATAGAATGATCTCATTTGTTTCCAAGGCAAACCATTCAATATCATGAAAATCCAAGTCTCTAACCCAACCAGTAATGTTGAAGAAGCTGAATTGAACAGTTCTATGAAGACCTACAAAATTTTTTAGAACTAACACTTAAAAAAGAAGTCCTTTTCATTATAGAAGATGAATGCAAAAGTAGGAAGTCAAGAAACACCTGGAGTAACAGGCAAATTTGGCCTTGCAGTACAGAATGAAGCAGGGCAAAGGCTAATAGAGTTTTGCCAAGAGAAAGCACTGGTCATAGCAAACACCAACTTCCAACAAAACAAGAGAAGACTCTGCACATGGACATCACCAGATGGTCAATACCAAAATAAGACTGATTATATTCTATGCAGCCAAATATGGAAAAGCCCTATACAGTCAGCAAAAACAAGACTGGGAGCTGACTGATCAGATCATGAACTCCTTATTGCCAAATTTAGACTTAAACTGAAGAAAGTAGGGAAAACCACTAGACCATTCAGGTATGACCTAAATTAAATCCCTTATTATTATGTAGTAGAAGTGAGAAATAGATTCAAGGGACTAGATGTAATAGACAGAGTGCCTGATGAGATATGAACATTGTACAGGAGACAGGGAGAAAGACCATCCTCATGAAAAACAAATGCAAAAAAGCAAAATGGCTGTCTGGGGAGGTCTTACAAATACCTGAGAAAACAAGAGAAGTGAAAGGCAAAGGAGAAAAGGGAATATATACCCATTTGAACGCAGAATTCCAAAGAGTAGCAAGGAGAAATAAGAAAGCCTTCCTCAGTGATCAGTGCAAAGAAATAGAGGAAAACAATAGAATGGGAAAGACTAGAGGCCTCTTCAAGAATATTAGAGATACCAAGGGAACATTTCATGTGAAGATGGGCTCAATAAAGGATAGAAATGGTATGGACCTAACAGAAGCAAAAGATAGTAAGAAGAGGTGGCTACACAGAAGAACTGTATAAAAAAGATCTTCATGACCACAATAATCACGATGATGTGATTACTCACCTACAGCCAGGCATCCTGGAATGTTGAAGTCAAATGGCCTTAGGAAGCATCACTACAAACAAAGCTAGTGGAGGTGATGGAATTCTAGTTGAGCCTTTTCAAATCCTAAAGATGATGCTGTGAAAGTACTGCACTCAATATACCAGTAAATTTGGAAAACTCAGCAATGGCCACAAGACTCAAAAAGGTCAGTTTTCATTTCAATCCCAAAGAAAGGCAATGCCAAAGAATACTTAAACTACTGCACAATTGCATTCATCCCACACGCTAGCAAAGAAATGATCAAAATTCTCCAAGCCAGGCTTCAACAGTACGTGAACCATAAACTTCCAGTTGTTCAAGCTGAAATTAGAAAAGCCATAGGAATCAGGGATCAAATTGCCAACATCTGTTTGATCATCGAAAAAGCAAGAGAGTTCCAGAAAAACATGTACTTCTGCTTTGTTGACTATGCCAAAGCTTTAGACTCTGTGGATCACAAGAAACCATGGGAAATTCTTAAACAGATGGGAATACCAGAACACCTGACCTGCCTCCTGAGAAATCTGTATGCATGTCAGGAAGCAACAGTTAGAACTTCACATGGAACAACAGACTGGTTCCAAATCAGGAAAGGAGTACATCAATGTTGTATATTGTCACCCTGCTTATTTAAGTTCTATGCAGAATACATCATGAGACATGCTGGGCTGGATGAAGCACAAGCTGGTATCAAGATTGCTGGGAGAAATAGCAATAACCTCTGATATGCAGATGACACCACCCTATGGCAGAAAGTGGAGAAGAACTGAAGAGTCTCTTGATGAAAGTGAAAGAGGAGAGTGATAAAGTTGGCTTAAAGCTTAGTATTCAGAAAATGAAAATCATGGCATCCTGACCCATCACTTCATGGCAAATAGATGGGAAAAAATGGAAATAGTATCAGACTTTATTTTGGAAGGTTCCAAAATTACTGCAGATGGTCACTGCATCCCTGAAATTCAAAGATGTTTGCTCCTTGGAAAAAAAAGTTACAACTAATGTGGACAGCATATTAAAAAGCAGAGACATTACTTTGACAACAAAGGTTCAACCAGTCAAGGCTACAATCTTTTCAGTAGTTTTGTGTGGATGTGATAGTTGGACTATAAAGAAAGCTGAGCACAGAAGAATTGATGCTTTTGAACTGTGGTGTAAGAGAAGACTCTTGAGAGTTCCTTGGACTGCAAAGAGATCCAACCAGTCCATCCTGAAGGAGATAAGTCCTGAGTGTTTACTGGAAGGACTGATATTGAAGCTGAAACTCCAATACTTTGGCCACCTGATGTGAAGAAGTGACTCGTTTGAAAAGATCTGGATGATGGGAAAGATTGAAGGTGGGAGAAGAAGGGGATGGCAAAGGATGAGATGGTTGGAACAACCAACTCAATGGGCATGAGTTTGAGTAAACTCCAGGAGTTGGCAATGCACAGGGAGGCCTGGCGTGCTACAGTGCATGGGGCACTAGGAGTCAAACACAACTGAGTGACTGAACTGAACTGAACTAATCTTACGTATAGGTCTTTAATTCATTTTAAGATTATTTTTGTATATGGTGTTAGAGAATGTTCTGATTTCATTCTTTTGCATCTAGGTCTCCAGTTTTCCTAATACTGTCTTTTCTCCATTATATATTTTTGCCTCCTTTCCTGTACATTGGCTATAAATGTGTGAGTTTGTCTCTGGACTTTCTATTCTGCTGTATTGTTCTATGTGTTTTTTTTTTATTTTTTAAACCAATACCACAGTGTTTTGATTACTGTAGCTTTGTTGTATAGTCTGAACTTAGGAAGCATGGTTCCTCCAGCTCTGTTTTTCTTTCTTAAGATTGCCTTAGCTATTTGAAGTATTTTCTCCTTCTATAAAAATTTTAAAGTATACCTTTTTTAAAAGAATACACACTGATGGCCAATGGGCACTTGAAAAGATGATCAACATATTAATCATCAGAGAAATGCAAATTAAAACTACCATTAGTTATCACCTCATACCTTTAAGAACAAATATTTTCAAAAAAGAACACAAATAACAAATGGTGAGGATTCAGAGAAAAGGGAACCCTTGTACAGTTAGTGGGTGCAACCACTATAGAAAACAGAGCAGAGATTTCTCAAAAGAAGAAAAGATACAACTACCATATGACCCTGAAATTCCACTTCAAAGAAACAAAAACACTAATTTGAAAAGACATGTGTACTGCAGTCTTCATAGCAGCATTATTTATAAATTGCCAAGGTAATGGAAGCAACATAAATGCCCCAAAATAGATGACTGGACAAAGAAGATGTGGCGTGTGTGTGTGTGCATACACAAATACATACAGTGGAATAGCACTCAGCCATAAGATAGAGTGGAAATTTCACCATTTGCAACACCAAGGATGAACTTGGATGGAATTATGTTTAGTTAAATAGATCAGATGACTGAGAAGGCAATGGCACCCCACTCCAGTACTCTTGCCTGGGAAATCCCATGGATGGAGGAGCCTGGTAGGCTACAGTCCATGGGATCACGAAGAGTCGGACACGACTGAGCGACTTCACTTTCACTTTGCACTTTCATTCACTGAAGAAGGAAATGGAAACCCACTCCAGTACTCTTGCCTGGAGAATCCCAGAGATGGGAGCCTGGTGGGCCACCGTCTATGGGGTCACACAGAGTCAGACACAACTGTTGTGACTTAGCAGCAAATAGATCAGATGGAGAAAGATAAATACTGTATCACTTATATGTGGACTATAAAAAAATAAACAAGTGAATTTTTACAAGTACATGGGATTAAATTATAATAACTCCATGAGAGCATATCCCCCAAAAAATCTGGGAGAAAATAATGTATAATTTATATATATATATTTTAGATTTTTCAGAATGTGAATGAACATCTAAATCAGTGATTCTCAACTGAAGCAATACCACTGCGTAGGAGATCTTTGGGAAAATTGATTGTTTGAT
>SJYC01114089.1:0-19526 GCA_006408675.1 Madoqua kirkii | reverse complement strand
TATTTTCCTTTATCTCATTGAACATAGCAATGAAAACTGCTCTAAATCCTTTATATACCAATTCCAACATTTGGGTCAAATCAGAATTAGTCTGTTTTTGGTCACTTTTATTGAGAGTGAGTCATATCTTCCTGATACTACAACAGTCAACATAATATAAATTTTATACAAAGACTATGAAATAAGCTATTTTAAAACCAATATGTGTATAGATAATACCTGGACATAGAAGTCATAAAAATATCTATTTTGAATATTGGAATTAACAGTAATTTATAAAATATTAATGTTTGCTTCTACAATAAGCATTAAATTTGTAAATAAGTGTTAAATTTGTAATTTGAAAGTAATCTTTAAATTATATGTGATGTTTTGTTTCACTAACTTGTCAGTGTATTTTTAAAGAAAATGTAAACATGAAAGTGGTCTCTAGAATGAGGAATAAGATAAGGATGTTTGTTGCCTCCACTCCTATTCAATACAACTATGAATAAGCCAGTTGAGGCTAATATAGTAAGAAAGAAGAAAAATATATTTGCATATTATCTGATGTCCACTTAGAATATGGGATCAAATTTAATACAATAACACAATCAAAAAGATTGAAAGATACTTATTATGTATTTGTCCAACCCTACAGAATGTACAGTGTCAACAGTAAATCTTAATGTGAACTATACACTTTGGTTATGTTGTATCAGTGTAGGCTCATCAGTTGTAACAAATGTGCCAGTGTGGTGGGTGATTTTAATAATGGGAAAGACATGCATGTTTGGGGGGGTAGGGCTTGTATAAGAAATCTCAGTACTTTCAATTTTTCTGTGAAACAAAACTGCTTTAAAATTTGTCTTAAAAGATAAAAACCAAGAAGAGAATTTGGTAGCTCTGCACATGATAAACAGAGAAAGAAATGGCAACTCACTCCAGTATTCTTGCTTGGAGAATCCTGTGGGCAGAGGAGCCTGGAAGGTTGCTGTCCATAGGGTCGCACAGAGTCGGACACAACTAAAGAGACTTAGCTAAGTGACTTAGCCTGCATGTGTGCATTGGAGAGGAAATGGCAACCCACTTCAGTATTCTTGTCTGGAGAATCCCAGGGACAGAGGAGCCTGGTGGGCTGCCATCTATGGGGTTGCACAGAGTTGGACACAACTAAAGAGACTTAGCATCATCAACTAGGAAGAATAAAGAATCTAAAAGCCTCCCCCATAAAATTTTTGATGATATTGATGAAAAACTCCATGAAAATGATATTCAAGTTCAAAACAAAAAATGGGGACAATATTTGACATCTGTTAATTTGATAATACATTATGAATATGTAAAAAGTTTCCACACATCAATAAGAAAAATACACGCACCACACATAACATACACACAGACTTGCATGCCAATAGAAAAAGAGGAAAGAAAGGAAATAAAAGTCAACACTTAGAAGAGTTGCAAATTATGGGGAAACTGGGAATTGGACTATGATTATTTAATTTTTGAAAGACAATTTAGCATTATCTATCAAACATTTAAAACTGTGTACTCTTGGACACTGTGATAAATATAAATAGCATATTAGAAAACAGAGAATCATTTTGCTGACAAAAGCTTTTAAGTTTAATTAGTCAGTGCTATGGTTTTTCCAGTACTCAGGTACAGATGTGAGAGTTGTACAATGAAGAAGGCTGAGCACTGAAGAACTGATGCTTTTATCTTTTCTTTTTTAAAAATTATTTTAGTTTGTTTATTTTAATTGGAGGCTAATTACTTTATAATATTGTAGTGGTTTTACCAAACATTGACATGAATCCGCCATGGGTGTACATGTGTTCCCCATCCCGAGCCCCCCTTCCACCGCCCTCCTCATCCTATCCCTCTGGGTCATCCCAGTGCACCAGCCCCAAGCACCCTGTATCATTCATCAAACCTAGACTGGCGATCTGTTACACATATAATATACATGTTTCAATGCTATTCTCTCAAATCACCTCAACTTTGCCTTCTCCCATAGAGTCCAAAAGACTGTTCTATACATGTGTCTCTTTTGTTTTCTCACATATAGGGTTGTCATTATCATCTTTTTAAATTCCATATATATGCATTAGTATACTGCATTGGTATTTTTCTTTCTGGCTTATTTCACTGTGTATAATAAGCTCCAGTTTTATCCACCTCATTAGTACTGATTCAAATGTATACTTTTTAATGGCTGAATAATACTCCATTGTGTATATGTACCACAGCTTTCTTATTCATTCATTTGCTGATGGACATCTAGGTTGCTTCCATGTCCTGGCTATTATCAACAGTGTTACAATGAACATTGGGGTACACGTGTCTCTTTCAATTCTCTGTGTATGCTGGGTCATATGGCAGTTCTATTTCCAGTTTTTTAAGGAATCTCCACACTGTTCTCCATAGTGGCTGTACTAGTTTGCATTCCCACCAACAGTGTAAGAGGGTTCCATTTTCTCCACACCCTCTCCAGCATTTATTGCTTGTAGACTTTTGGATAGCAGTCATTCTGAGTGGAGTGAAATGGCACCTCATTGTGGTCTTGATTTGCATTTCTCTGATAATGAGTGATGTTGAGCATTTTTTCATGTGTTTGTTAGCCATCTGTATGTCTTTTTGGAGAAATGTCTGCTTAGTTCTTTGGCCCATTTTTTGATTGGGTCATTTATTTTTCTGGAATTGAGCTGCAGGAGTTGCTTGTATATTTTTGAGATTAATTCCTTGTCAGTTGCTTCATTTGCTATTATTTTCTCCCATTCTGAAGGCTGTCTTTTCACCTTATTTATAGTTTCCTTCATTGTGCAAAAGCTTTTAAGTTTAATTTGGTCCCATTGGTTTATTTTTGCTTTTATTTCCAATATTCTGGGAGGAGAGTCATAGAGAATCTTGCTGTGATTTATGTCAGAGAGTGTTTTGCCTAGGTTTTCCTCTAGGAGTTTAATAGTTTCTGGTCTTACATTAAGATCTTTAATCCATTTTGAGTTTATTTTTGTGTATGATGTTAGAAAGTGTTTTAGTTTCAAACTAGTGGTTGACTAGTTTTCCCAGCACCACTTGTTAAAGAGATTGTCTTTTCTCCATTGTATATTCTTGCCTCCAGAATCAATATAGTGAAAATGAATATACTACCCAAGGCAATCCATAGATTCAGTGCAATCCCTATCATGCTACCAAAGGTATTTTTCACAGAACTAGAACAAATAATTTCACAATTTGTATGGAAATACAAAAATCCTTGAATAGCCAAAGCAATCTTGAGAAAGAAGAATGGAACTGGAGGAATCAACCTGCCTGTCTTCAGACTATACTGCAAAGCTACAGTCATCAAGACAGTATGGTACTGGCACAAAGACAAAAATATAGATCAATGGAACAAAATAGAAAGCCCAGAGATAAATCCACACACCTATGGACACCTTATCATTGACAAAGAACTGATGCTTTTGAACTGTGATGCTGGAGAAGACTCTCAAGAGTCCCCTGGACAGCAAGGGGATCAAACCAGTCAATCCTAAAGGAAATAAACCCTGAATAGTCACTGAAAGGACTTACAGTAAACCAGAAGCTCCAGTAGTTTAACCACCTGATGCAAAGAACTGACACATTGGAAAAGACCTTGACGCTGGGGAAGACTGAAGGCAGGAGGAGAAGGGAATGACAGAGAATGAGTTGGTTGGATGGTATCACCGACTCAATGGACATGAGTTTGAGCAAGCTCCAGGAAATAGGGAAGGACAGGGAAGGCTGGCTTGCTGCAGTCCTTAGGGCCACAAATAGTGATACAGAACTTAATGACTGAACAACAACAACAAGGTAGCTCAGTGGTAAGGAATCTGCCTGACAGTGCAGGGCACATGGGTTAGATCCCTGGGTAAGGAATATCTCTTGGAGGAGGAAATGAAAACCCCTTCCAGTATTCTTGCTCAGGGAGTCCCATGACCAGAGGAGCCTGGCGGGTTACATGGGCTTGCCAAAGAGTTGGACATGACTTAACAACTAAACAACAACAACAGTCATCACATTTAAGCTAGACACTCAATTAACTTTCCATCATCTTCTCAAATATTAATGCCTATCTGTACACATTAGGCTTATAAATTGACTGGTTCCAATCCCTTCTGTACATGAATATGCCAGAAGTTCGCCATGTTGAGCTTCTTTTGTTGGCTCTGGCAATTCAGCTCAGTTTTCAAACTCATTGACCTCACTCATCCAAACAAATTCTTCTGTGGTTAGTCAGGCAAAAATGGTAACTAAAAGAATAGTATGTAAAATGTTACAGTTATTATGGGTCCAAACATTTCTTTTGTGTTATTTAGTTTTCTGATAATTAGAACAGTTTTGCAGAATATGCCACATGTTTACTTTTAGGGTATGCCCTTTTCTTCATTAGCACAAAGAGACTGTACAGCTGTTTTAACTCTAAATTCATAGTTGTCTGTACTTTGCTGTGCTCAATCACTCAGTCTTGTCTGACTTTTTGTAACCCCATGGACTGTAGCTCTCCAGGCCCCTCTGTCCATGGGGTTTCTCCAGGCAACAGTACTGGACTGGGTTGCCATGCCCTCCTCCAGAGGATCTTCCCAACCCAGGGATCAAACCCAGATCTCCCACGTTGCAGGCAGATTCTTTACCATCCAAGCCACCAGGGAATCCCATAGTTATCTAATGTGTGTCAAAAATACAATTAAGATATATTATAGCTCATAAAATAAATATCTAAAAAAGGTAAAAGTGAAGTCTCTCATTTGTGTCCAACTCTTTGCAACTTCATGGACTATAGCCTATCAGGCTCCTCTGTCCATAGAACTTTCCAGACAAGAATATTGGAGTGGGTTGCCATTTCCTCCTCCAGGCTATCTTCCCAACCCAGGGATCAAACCCAGGTCCCCAGCACTGCAGGCAGACTCTTTACCTCTTGAGCCCTTGGGACTTCCCAAAATATCTAATGATATGTGATAAAATTTGTAAAGTTTAAAAATAAAATTTAGAACTGATTCAGTTCTAATGAGATGGATGAAGCTGGAGCCAATTATACAGAGTGAAGTAAGCCAGAAAGAAAAACACCAATACAGTATACTGACACATATATATGGAATTTAGAAAGATAGTAATGATGACCCTGTATGTGAGACAACAAAAGAGACACAGAGGTATAGAATGGACTTTTGGCCTCTGAGGGAGAGGGAGAGGGTGAGATGATTTGGGAGAATGGCATTGAAACATGTATACTATCATGTAAGAAACAAAGCGCCAGTCTGTGTTCGATACAGGATACAGGATGCTTGGGGCTGGAGCACGGGTATGATCCTGGGAGATGATATGGGGTGGGAGGTGGGAGGAGGTTTCAGGACTGGGAGCTCGTGTACATCTGTGGCTGATTCATGTCAGTGTATGGCAAAACCAATACAGTATTGTAACATAGAATAAAGTAAAAATAAAAATTTTAAAAAAAAGTATGTAAGCAAAAGTAAAAAAAAAAAGGAAAAATGCAAAAAATAAAATAAAATTTAAATGCATATTATTAAGACTTAGAAGATTATTTTACTCATGTGCTGGTCACGTTATACAGATAATTATTATATAGCAAATGGAAAATTGTGGTGGGAGTCAAGCCTATGCTGCATATGCCTCTCACTGCAGTGAAATAAAGTTAGTGCATATCGTGCCACACTGCACTGCAGTGTGGTCAGTGTAGTCTGCCACGTGTGCAGTCATGTCCAACGCTTTGCTACCCCATGGGCTGTAGCCCGCCAGGCTCCTCTGTCCATGGCATTTTCCAGGCAAAAATACTGGAGTGAGTTGCCATTTCTTCCTCTGGAGATCTTCCTGACCTAGGGATCAAGCCTGCATCTTCTGTGTCTCCTGCATTGCAGGAGAATTCTTTGCCCACTGAGCCATTAGGGAAGCCCCTTAGCATAGATATAGTATAGTATAAAATTCCATTACATTATATTACATTCATCACATTGTTTTTGGCACAAGTTTGCACTGACAATCAAAACCATAAGACACTACAATTTGATACACTGAGCAAAAGTGTATTTTTGTTTTTATAACTTTTGATAACTGATCAAAACTATTTTATAACTTTCATAAAACCTAGAGAGAAAATTTACTCATTACTGACTAGATTTAAAATAATTTTCAGTTGATAATAGATGGCTGCTGCTGCTGCTGCTAAGTCACGTCAGTCGTGTCTGACTCTGTGTGACCCCATAGACAGCAGCCCATCGGGCTCCACCGTCCCTGAGATTCTCTAGGCAAGAACACTGGAGTGGGTTGCCATTTCCTTCTCCAATGCATGAAACTGAAAAGTGAAAGGGAAGTCGCTCAGTCATGTCTGACTCTTCATGACCCATGGACCGCAGCCTAGCAGGCTCCTCTGTCCACAGGATTTTCCAGGCAAGAGTACTGGAGTGGGGTGCCATCACCTTCTCCGGATAATAGATGGAAACACTGCAAAAGTTTGCTGCAAAATAAGGTTGTTAAAGGTTTTAGATGCTAAATTATATTTTATGTGGGTTGAAAATCTACTAAGATTATACTGAAAATTAGAATTTCTCTTAATCATATTGGTTAAAACTTCTCCTATCCAAATATACAAAAAATAATCCTCATTAAGATATTAAACCTCTTCAGATAAATTATGCATGGGAAATCTGATCAGATATATTAGGAATGGAGAATGTTTTATTATCCTGTAATCTTTATATATTCATTTCTAATAAGAGATAATTCCATTTAATGTAGTGATCCTTTTCCAGTTGGAGATTTGAGTTTGATATCTCAGTGCTTATAGTAATCCTAACATTTATGTGCAAGCATATTCATTCATTTGTGTGGTGACAGGGTTGACTGCTGTAGGAGGCTCTTACAACAATCCTAAAAAAAACAGGCTGCAGAGATGATAAATAGTTACTAACTTCATCATTAAAGCATGCTTTTTCCATGTATATTGGAGGTTGAAGATAAAAGGGCATTTGAAAAGGCAAGACCCATTCCTGTAAGCATATTAATATTTGGAGATTTTAGAGGATTGCATGTTAAGAGGAGGTTAAATTAACCTGAAAAGCTTTAACAAACTTGATTACTTGTAATTCACTGTAGTTTTGGTAAGTTGAACAAAAGTGTCTTTGGAGTTAATATCCTAAGACCTCTGACAAATTTGCTGTTTTTAGCATTTTTGAACCATGACTCAAACCTTTACTAAAGGTGGTGGGGAAGAAGGCAAGAAGGGGGCAAGGTCAAGGAGCTGGGTGGAACAGAAAAGGCAAAGGCACCAGGAGGAGGAAATATCTCTTTGCTAATCACATATCACAAGCAGCGAAATTTCTCAGGCCAGCAGCCCGCCAGGTGCATTTCAAAGAGAAGGGTTGGAGGGAGTACGTGTCACTCAAGGCAGATATTTATGAAAGATGACAGTTTGCAAATATCTCAATCTTGGACAAGCCTGTGCTAGTGACACGGAGGAGTGCAGCAAAATTGGACGAGTCAGCAGCCAACATTTATTTCATCAGGATCTGTCCAGTCTCCACTGATGGTTTGATAGTCTGGGGAGAGCAGGCAGCAGTGGGGATCATGCCGCTGTTTACTCTCAGCCAGTTTGCATGGAGTGGTCCAAAATGCTCTAATAAATAGTAAAGAAGGATAAAAGGAAGAACTGAGAAAAGCTTTGTTTGCAAAGCTAGCACGTGACTGGATTTTAGCTATGCCAAAGAGGAAGCATAGTAATTACAGAAATATTGATCAGTGCTCCTGCTGGTTGACAGTGATACTGGAACGAGTCTTGCCAGTGTGGAGACCTGCATCGTGATACAAACATTCTGTTGGTCCAGAGGACTGAAGAAATGATCCCATTAGGTGCCCTTCCCCATGACAGCTGCCCCGCAAACCCTGTTACACTGAACGCTGTGAACTTTGTTAGAAATAGAAGTCTATATTTCTTCCCCAGGGGATGAAATAATAGACATGAGCCTGAACAAATGTAAAATAAATACCAATGGGGAACTTTCTACAGCATTTCTATCAAGTTGGCAGACAGCACGGATGTCAGAAACAGGCTGTTGGAGCAAGCAGGCTGGTTTTGATGTTACAGTGTATCAGAGGCTGCCACCTGGCCACACTCAGTCAACAGATGTGTTTGGTTAGATATTCAAAACACTTTGAATGTACATATTTTAAATGTCAATGTTAAATGCCAGGAAATTTTATGTAAAATTGTAATTTTAGTCTTCTCTGGGTGAAAAAAAAATCAGATCAGGAAACATTAGGTGCAAAAGACTTTTGACCATAGTCTAGAAGAAGGGAGGAAGATTCAGAAGATGCTACTTTTTAAAAATGCATTATTCAACACACTCTCTAATTTTTTCCAAAAGCAATGCTGAGAATCAGTTGCCTTTTCATCACATTTGTAATTTTTGTCATTTAACATCTGTTTTGTTTTCTTTTTTTATTCATTTATATTACCTATCTGACTTCTTCTACCCTTTCAGTTTTGACCTCAGAAAAGAAATGTGCAAGCTCTGTCATTTGGGCAAGTGGAAATTGCTCAGGTTCACGGTCTTAAAGTACAATTAATGTTGATTGATCTATATGGATTTTGTCACAGTGATAAAGAATCTCCCGGACAATGCAGGAGATGCAAGAGATGCAAGTTCAACCCTGGAGAGATACACTGGAGTAGGAAATGGCAAGCCCCGCCAATACTCTTTCCTAGAAAATTCCATGGACAGAGGAGTCTGGCAGGCTACAGTCCATGGAGTCACAAAGATCTGGACATAACTGGGTGGTTGAGCACACACATGCACAAAGATCTTAAAGTGGAAAGCCTTAGGACAGATTTGGGTACATACAGACACTGAATAAATGCAAGTTTCATTCACGCTTCCCTTCCATTTCTCAACCCACTTAAGAGAAAAAAACAAAAAACAAAAAACAGCATCTTATTTTGAGAGGCAAGGGCAGGCAGGCAGATATTATATCAATGTAGGTGTTATATTTTAAAACCTGCCCGTAAATTCAACAGATCATCATAGCTTTCCTCCAGTATGCATTATGTAGCAGTATTGGTTCTCAGACTTGGGTGTATATCAGAATAAACTGGAGATCTGCAATGCAGAAACATCCTCAGTGTTTTGACTAAGTATACCCAAAGTGGAGTCCCTGAAGGTGCATTTCTAATGGGTTCCCAGGGAAAGCTGAGGTACTCAGAAGCACCACGCTGCTTTGTTAGGGCTGAAGGCATAGAAGCTGGAGAGAAGTTTGTGTTATATCCATTACCTCAAGCAAAAAGAAGTTTGGGGACGATTATTTTGCTGTTGGTTTGTTTTTAAGATTAAGATCAAATTACTTATCCTAAATCTTTTTCTTTCTCAAAAAGGGAGTTCCTAAAGTTCATAATATGAGATTATGTGAACTAATAGGTAACTGTACATCAAGGGAGAGCAACTATTGGGAGACAAGATATCAGACTACTGAATTAATAGCAGTATTATCAACAGCCTCAAGAACAGCACAATGGGCAAAATCTCTGAAATGTCTGGTGATGGCTCCCCTTGTTAGTATCAGCATTTGTTATTGTTTTGATTGAGACGATGGTTAGTTTCCTCCTATTAGTAACTGTTTCTTTGTAGCTGTTAGCATGGGCCATCTGAACCGAGTTATTTAGAAATTCTATTGTGAAAGTTATTCAGCGCAACAGTGTTAAAACAGCTCACTGCACCCACTGATGGACAGGCTACTGATGTCAGCCGTCTCTGCATATCAGTCACAGCAAAGTCAGTTGCAAATGGAGGTGGGTTACCTTTACAGAATACACAAAAGCTTCGATGTGACTTAGGCTTCCTGCAGTGCTACTGAAATAAATGTCAAATTGCATTAAATAGCATGTTCTTCCTTCATTTTTACTTTGCTTTTCTCAGAATCTTGGGAAATGAACACTAAATGTGCTGCAACACAGTTCTTGTTTCAGTTATATAAAGTTCAGTTTCATTTTTTATCCCTTTTGAACAGTTTGTGAGTCTCTCTGAACACATGCAATTAAGCAAGAAGTGGGTTGCTAGAGTTCTCCAAGGGGCTCCTAAGCAGAAGCAGAGATGCAGATAAGTGTTTAAGAGTTCTGCAACCCTTTTCCCCCTCCCCAGAAATGCCTGGTGAGAAGAGATCAGGGCCATTCCCTTTTTTAAAAGTGTTGCTTTCTACCTGGTGACCCTCTAGCACAAACCCCACATCCCCCATGAAATAAATGTGGCCTCTGTGGCTTCTGTACACCATGTTAGAGCCAATAGTAAAATATGCAGAAACCTGACTATGTTACCAAAGCTGGAATGTACTTATTTTGTATTAGTTCTTTAATGGACAGGAATTTTAAAAAAAACTGAAATGCTCAAATGTCTAAAGAAGAGAACATTAAATCTTAACATATGTGGGGCTAAGAGACTTGTGGAGTGTCCTTAGATCATATATTTGCTTTACTTATTATCGCTAACACAAGTTTAACCAAATTTCCTTCTTGCTTTCCTCCCAACACCTAACCAAGTCAAGAGTATAAAGCAGGAAATTCTTATTTCCTTTTATCCTTTGGTCTGCAAAATCAATTACTTAGCACTTGTGACCTTTGGTATGAGTAATTTTAAATTCCTAAAATTCAGTCTTTTAATATGTAAAATGAAGTAATACTCCAGTTCAGTTCAGTTCAGTTCAGTCGCTCAGTCGTGCCGACTCTTTGAGACCCCATGAATCGCAGCACGCCAGGTCTCCCTGTTCATCACCATCTCTCGGAGTTCACTGAGATTCACGTCCATCGAGTCTGTGATGCCATCCAGCCATCTCATTCTCGGTCGTCCCCTTCTCCTCCTGCCCACAATCCCTCCCAGCATCAGAGTCTTTTCCAATGAGTCAACTCTTCGCATGAGGTGGCCAAAGTACCACAGTTTCAGCTTTAGCATCATTCCTTCCAAAGAAATCCCAGGGCTGATCTCCTTCAGAATGGACTGGTTGGATCTCCTTGTAGTCCAAGGGACTCTTGAGAGTCTTCTACAACACCACACTTCAAAAGTATCAATTCTTCGGTGCTCAGCCTTCTTCATAGTCCAACTCTCACATCCATACATGACCACTGGAAAAACCATAGCCTTGACTAGATGGACCTTAGTTGGCAAAGGTCAATATACTATCTAAGTTGGTCATAACTTTTCTCCCAAAGAGTAAGGATCTTCTAATTTCATGGCTGCAGTCACCATCTGCAGTGATTTTGGAACTCCCAAAAATAAAGTCTGACACTGTTTCCACCGTTTCCCCATCTATTTCCCATGAAGTGATGGAATCGGATGCCATGATCTTCATTTTCTGAATGTTGAGCTTTAAGCCAACTTTTTCACTCTTCTCTTTCACTTTCGTCAAGAGGCCTTTTAGCTCCTCTTCACTTTCTGCCAGAAAGGTGGTGTCATCTGCATATCTGAGGTTATTGATATTTCTGCCAGCAATCTTGATTCCAGTCTGTGCTTTTTCCAGCCCAGTGTTTCTCATGATGTACTCTGCATATAAGTTAAATAAGCAGGATGACAATATATAGCCTTGATGTACTCCATTTCCTATTTGGAACCAGTTCTAACTGTTGCTTCCTGACCTGCACACAGATTTCTCAAGAGGCAGCTTAGGTGGTCTGGTATTCCCATCACTTTCAGAATTTTCCACAGTTGATTGTGATCCACACAGTCAAAGGCTTTGGCATAGTCAATAAAGCAGAAATAGATGTTTTTCTGGAACTCTTGCTTTTTCTATGATCCAGAGGATGTTGGCAATTTGATCTCTGGTTCCTCTGCCTTTTCTAAAACCAGCTTGAACATCAGGGAGTTCATGGTTCACATACTGCCGAAGGCTGGCTTGGAGAATTTTGATCATTACTTTACTAGCATGTGAGATGAGTGCAATTGTGTGGTAGTTGGAGCATTCTTTGGCATTACCTTTCTTTGGAATTGGAATGAAAATTGACCTTTTCCAGTCCTGTGGCCACTGCTGAGTTTTCCAGTTTGCTGGCGTATTGAGTGCAGCACTTTCACCACATCATCTTTCAGGATTTGAAACAACTCAACTGGAATTCTATCACCTCCACTAGCTTTATTCATAATGACGCTTTCTAAGGCCCACTTGACTTCACATTCCAAGATGTCTGGCTCTAGATGGGTGATCACATCATCCTGATTATCTGGGTCATGAAGATCTTTTTTGTACAGTTTTTCCGTGTATTCCTGCCACCTCTTCTTGATATCTTCTGCTTCTGTTAGGTCCATACCATTTCTGTCCTTTATCGAGCCCATCTTTGCATGAAATGTTGCCTTGATGTCTCTAATTAAGTAATACTAGATACCCACATTACACCAGTGTCAGAAGAAATCCTTGAAATTGTGCATGTGAAGTCTGGCCCACAGTAGATCATCTTTTACATGTAATAATACCAGGATAACAATTGTAATGATATTTCTCATTATATTAATGGATCACAGTTTTTCTTGAACTTTTAGCTTCTCCTGCCTCCATTAAACAGCTATCATATCATGTAATAAGCTGTCTTATATCGTTGGGCCATAAGTTTCTTGAAGCCTGCGCCATAACTCTGTCAGCTTCCCATGTCTCATTCCTATCACACTTTCTGGAATATGCTAATCATCCACTTGAGCTTGTTGAATCACTAATAATTCCAAAATCAGGCCATTCTTTCATATGAAGTTTCAGAAGTGGCCTTCACTTCATCCCAGTTGCTATGCTACTGCCCTATCGTACATTGTTGATTTCTCATTTCCATATTTCACATGGTAGCCATTGACATCTGGGCTTTGAAATTTTTCTTGACTGCCTCTACTTTCACTTTTCTGATACTCCTTGAACAAACAATACAGTTCCATAATTAACAGGCAGTCATTTTCTCTTTTTTTACTGAATGAGATGGAATTTTGGCTATAATTAACAATGTGTCATTTTGATTTTCCTTGGATATGAAATCATTATCGCTACCAAAAACCTCACTTCATTGCCCTAAGTCCACTGAATTTCTATCCAGCATTAACTATTGTTATCCCTTTAAACTAACTTCTTTACTAAGAGAGTAAGGAACAAGGAGGAGAGGTGAGAAAAATAAAGAAAGGCTCACCTAGGTGGCAGTTACCTAGAGGTAAACTAGAGTATATAATTTGTCATTCAAACCAGAGCTCTCTTAGAGTGAAAGGAGTGTTACTAGTAATTACACAGGGAAAACAGGCCTAGGACAACCAGTATATATGTCCCACCCCCTGTTTACAGTGTGGTATCTGTGGGAATCAGCTGAAGTTATGCATGAATCCTTGATTAGTAGCAAACAGTCAATAAACTAGGTCAATATTTATATTTCTTCTTTCATCCATTACTGTCTTCTTACATATAATTGTATATGTGTGTGTGTGTGTGTGTGTGTGTGTGTGTGTGTGTGGAGAAGGCAAATGGCAACCCACTCCAGTGTTCTTGCCTGGAGAATCCCAGGAACAGAGGAGCCTGGTGGGCTGCCGTCTATAGGGTCGCACAGAGTCAGACACGACTGAAGTGACTTAGCAATAGCAATAGCAATGTGTGCGTGTGTGTGTGTGTGTGTGTGTGTGTGTGTGTGTGTGGTATTGGAGAAGGCAATGGCACCCAACTCCAGTACTCTTGCCTGGAAAATCCCATGGACAGAGGAGCCTGGTGGGCTGCAGTCCATGGGGCTACGAAGAGTCGGACATGACTGAGCGACTTCACTTTCATTTTTCACTTTCATGCACTGGAGAAGGAAATGGCAACCCACTCTGGTGTTCTTGCCTGGAGAATCCCAGGGATGGGGGATTCTGGTGGGCTGCTGTCTATGGGGTTGCACAGAGTCGGACACGACTGAAGCGACTTAGCAGCAGCACCAGCATGTATATATAGTTGCTATTCAGTTGCTAAGTCATGTCTGACTCTTTTGCAACCCCATGGACTGTAGCCTTCCAAGCTCCTCTGCGCATGGGATTTCCCAGGCACGAACACTGGAGTGGCTGCCATTTCCTTCCCAGGGGATCTTCCCAACCCAGGGATCGATCCCATGTCTCCTGCATTGGCAGGCGATTCTTTACCACTGAGCCACCAGGGAAGCCTATATATATAGGCATATTTATATAATTTTGTTTGATTGAGGAAGTAACCTGTTCTTTCTCTGATTTTATTGAGTATGATGAGATCTTAAAAATTACTGACCAAAAGCCCCAGATTCTAGGATATCCTCTATTATGCCATTCAATGGCTATAAAACACCATCCAGATGAGAATGCTTCTTAAGGAAACTCATTTTTCCATTTTACTGTGTTGAGGAAAATATTTATATATTAAAATTTGCCTCTCTAACTGCTAATCCTTGTATCTGGAGTTATCCAGAAGAAATATAGCATTGTTCTATATTGTAACAACTGAGATCTTGGACTGTGATGACATCATGTTTTTTAATTCAGAGTTAATTACTTTATATCTTTACATAAGGTTTATGTTCCAAGTCAAGTCACCATGGTGACTGCACCCATTGGAGAAATTCAAGCACTATTCTTTCCCCAAATGCAAAGAACATAACCCAATACCATGTTTCAAATGGACACAGATTTTTGTTAAATAGAAAGGATTTGCTCACTTCATTACTGTGAATGCTATTATTTCTGGTTTTAAGCAATTTCCAGTTTTACTTTTCTATTGATTTCTAACTTTTTTCCATTATGGTTGGACAAAATACTCTCTTTGTATGATATCTATTTTGTGTGTGTTTTTAGCCTAACATATGATCTCTCCTGGAAAATATTCTATGTTCATCATCTGAG
Source organism: Madoqua kirkii (assembly GCA_006408675.1). Taxonomy (NCBI): domain Eukaryota; kingdom Metazoa; phylum Chordata; class Mammalia; order Artiodactyla; family Bovidae; genus Madoqua; species Madoqua kirkii. The sequence goes on along the minus strand of SJYC01114089.1, from coordinate 4,671 downwards.
AAGAATGTTTATGATGCTGTTTGGGGTAAAGTGTCCTGTATATGCCTGAATTAGTTGATTTATGGTGTTGAGTCCCCTACTTTCTTACTTATCTTCTGTCTGAGTTTTCTATATATTATTCAGTTCAATCACTTAGTCATGTCCGACTCTTTGCAACCCATGGACTGCAGCACACCAGGCTTCCCTGTCCATCACCAATTCCCGGAGCTTGCTCAAATGCATGTCTGTGGAGCCGGTGATGCCATCCAGCCATCTCATCCTCTGTTGTCCCCTTCTCCTCCTGCCTTCAGTCTTTCCCTTACATTGTTACAGCTTACATTATTCAATCTTATATTATTGAAAGTGCAATACTGAAGTCTCCAACTCTTACTGTAAAACTATCCCTTCAATTCATAGTTGTTTTTTTCTTTGCATATTTTTATAGTGTGTAAAAGTTTATAACTATTGTATCTTCTTGCTGTAGTAAACCTTTTTTTAACATACAATGTCTTTGTCTTTTACAACTTTTTTAAAATTCAAAGTCTAACTCATCTGATGTTAATATTGTCCTTCCCTGCTTTCTTTTGATTACTGTTTGCTAAGACTATCTGCTTTCATCCTTTTACTTCTGATCTATTTGTGTCTTTGGATCTAAAGTAAGTCTCTCCTTTTTAAATTCATTCTGTCAAAATCTGTCTTTCAATTGAAGGGTTTAATTCAAATAAGTTATTTTTATTTGATGATCTATAAATTACTGAATAGAAGAGACTGAAATCTCTGACAATATTTGCAAATTTCTATACTTCTCTTTGTAGTTCAAATAGCTTTCCTTCACTTATTTTGAAGCTCTTTTATTATAAAAATAATTGTTTATTATATCCTCTTAATGAAATGATAGCTTTTAAAAACAATAAAATTATCTTTTTATGCCTGGCAATATTCTTTGCTCTGAAATACACATCTTCTAATACTAATACAAACACTTCAGCTTTATTTTTAATCACACAGCACATTTTTTAATACAGCTTTATTGGGATATAATTCACAAGCCATAAAATGCATCATTTTAAAATGTAAAATTCAGTGGTTTTAACTCATACTTCAGCAACCTCATCACATCTAGTTTTAAAATATTTTTATCACCAAACAAAGAGATCCCACACCCACTAACCATCACTCTACCTCATCTCCCTCCAGCCCTTGGCAACCACTGATCTCCCCATGGGAGGGCTGAAAATTATTCATTCTAATCTTTTAAATGGTTCTTTCCCCAGCCTAGCTAATCAGTACTCAACTGAATCAAATAGGATGGAGCCTCTACAAACATGACGGAAAAGATTCACCTCTAGCCATGGTGGTGGGATTAGATGAATCCAGTCTGTAATTACCCACTAAGCAAGGAAAACAAAGAGATCCCACACCCACTAACCATCACTCTACCTCATCTCCCTCCAGCCCTTGGCAACCACTGATCTCCCCATGGGAGGGCTGAAAATTATTCATTCTAATCTTTTAAATGGTTCTTTCCCCAGCCTAGCTAATCAGTACTCAACTGAATCAAATAGGATGGAGCCTCTACAAACATGACGGAAAAGATTCACCTCTAGCCATGGTGGTGGGATTAGATGAATCCAGTCTGTAATTACCCACTAAGCAAGGACATGTGTAAAACATTCTACCCTTGCAACTCAAATCCTATTCTTTTCAACCACACAGAAGTGGCAAGAGTTCATCAAAAATGTCCGGATCACAATTTTAAAAACAAAACAAAATTTTAAAAAAAATCCAGACCTAATAAAATATTAATATAAGTTAAAGGAAACAGGAAAAAGAGAGCAATTGTTTTTAACACAAGTGATTTCAAAAACTTGTAGAGATTTTCATTCAAATAATCAGTACTTGTTCAGAAACAGAGAATATCCCCTAGAATATCCATTTACCACATATCTTAGCTACCACCATCCGCAATCAGACTTTAAAAAGTTTAGATCTATGAAGGGATTTGTTGCCTCAAACGCGTGGACCCTTGCCTCATTCCTGCCTTGCTCACCTTTCTGATGACCACAAATCTCTCTTAGAAAGTCACCGAGGTGAAAGGATGGTTTCACTTAACCACTGTTCGGCTTTCTCTTCACCCGTTTTTCTCACCTACTTATTGAACTATTTTAGTCTATAAGTACATGTCCACATGGCTTTCCAAATTCCCTGCCATTTAATAACATCTGGGCTGTGTCTTCTTATTTCATCCTGCACTGCTTTTGAAGTATATATCACAAGTCTCTGTATTGAAATATCCTAAAATGAAATTCCTTAATGACATGACATCCCTTACCTATAACCAGGCTGGATATAGCACAAGCTGAAATCAAAATTGAGGGGAGAAATATAAATAACCTCAGATATGCAGATAACATTACCCTTATGGTAGAAAGTGAAGAGGAACTAAAGAGCTTCTTGATAAAAGTGAAAGAGGAGAGTGAAAAAGCTGGTTTAAAATTCAACATTCTAAAAACTAAGATCATCGCATTCAGTCCCATCACTTCATGGCAAATGGGGAAACAATGGAAACAGTAACAGACTTTATTTTGAGGGGTTCCAAAATCACTGTGGACAGTAACTGCAGCCATGAAATTAAAAGATGCTTGCTCCTTGAAAGAAAAGTAATGACAAACCTAGGCAATGTATTAAAAAGCAGGCATTATTTTGCCTACAATTGTCCATATAGTCAAAGGTATTGTTTTTCTAGTAGTCATGAATACATGTGAGAGATGACAATTAAAAAGGCTGAGGGCCAAAGAATTGATGGCTTTGAACTATGGCGTTGAAGACTGTCCCTTGGACAGCAAGTAGACCAAACCAATCAGTTCTAAAGGAAATCAACCAGCTGAAGCTCCAATATTTTTGCCACCTGATATGAAGGACTGACTCATTGGAAAGACCTCAATGCTGGGAAAGATTGAAGGCAGGAGGAGAAGAAGACAGCAGAGGAGAGATGGTTGGATGGCATCACTGACTCAATGGACATTGAGTTGAGCAATTGGACTTTGAGTCTGTCCAGGAGATGGTGAAGGACAGGGAAGCCTGGTGTGCTGCAGTCCATGTCGTTGAACATGGATTGTAACTGAAGAACAACAGAAACCTATAGCTATCTAATAAATACAGAATCAATTTGATGTGCTGATATGCAGATCAAGAATTCAACAAAATCATTGGTGTTTGTAGCAAAAGACTTGTTGTTCAGTCACTAAGTCATATCTCTTTGTGACCCCATGGACTGCAGCACACCAGGCTCCTCTCTCCTTCACTATTTCCTGGAGTTTGCTCAGATTTATGTCCATTCAGTCTGTGATGCTACATAACCACCTTATCCTCTGCCATTCCTTCTCTTTGGCCTTCTGTCTTTTCCAACATCAAGGTCTCTTCCAATGAGTCAGCTCTTCGTATCAGATAGCCAAAGTGTTGGAATGTCAGATCAGTCCTACCAATGAATAGTCAGGGTTGATTTCCTTTGGGATTAACTGGTTTAATCTCTTTGCTATCCAAGGGACTCTCAAGAGTCTTCTCCAGAACCACAATTCAAAAAAGCCTCAATTCTTTGGCTCTCAGCTTTCTTTATGGTTCAACTCTCACATCCATACACGACTACTGGAAAAACCATTGCTTTGACTATATAGACCTTTGTTGGCAAAGTGATGTCTCTGCTTTTTGATATGATATTGAGATTTGTCATAGTTTTCCTTCCCAGGAGCAACCACCTTCTAATTTCATGGCTGCAGTCATGGTCTGCAGTGGTTTTGCAACCCAAGAAAAGAAAATCTGTCACTGCTTCCACTTTTTCCATTCTATTTGCAATGAAGTGATGGAATCAGATACCATGTTCCTAGTTTTTTGAATGTTCAGTTTTAAGACAACTTTTTCACTGCTCCAAATGGCAACCTACTCCAGTACTCTTGCCTGGAGAATCCCATGGACAGAGGAGACTGATAAGCTACAGTCCATGTGGTCGCAGAGTCAGACACGACTGAGGACTGAGCAACTTCACATTCACTTTCACACTCATCAAGAGACTCTAGTCCCACTTCACTTTCTGCCATTTTCTACTCAATAGGATCTTCCCTAGCCAGAGATGGAACCTGAGTCTCTTGAGTTTTTTTGCCTTGGCAGGCAGATTCTTTACCACTGCATCACGTGGGTAGCCCAAAAGACTTTATATGGTATCATGAAAGGTTTAGATTCTCTGCAATTACACCCCTATATTTACTATTTGATGTATCTTACCATTGTACCTTTTAATTCATCTTCACCTTTAGCTCTCAACTCAAGAGGTTCATTTTAGAATGTCTCACTAGCATGTTGTATTGAAATAAAAATTGTTTTTATGTAAAAAGTGTAACAGTTTAATCATTCCTATATATGCTGGGCTTTAGCACTTTTAAGTGGTTGATTGTTTTGCATTGTATATATAGTATTATCTGGTTGATACATATAAGGCAATTGGAATGCTGATTGGTATCTAGGCAGACACTTAAAACCTATTTTCTGACTTCTCATGTGTTAATAAAGTTTAAATCGTCTTTTTAAGTATATTGGATAAAAATATCTGGGATGTACACAAATGTACCATTTGTGTTGTATTAATATGTCTCAAAAGCTTTAAAAAATAAATAGCTTTTCACTTAGTCATATAACTTT
>SJYC01114088.1:0-17159 GCA_006408675.1 Madoqua kirkii | reverse complement strand
GAAAGGGAATTATATCAGAATGAATGTCTCTGAGGGTGGAAAACATATGAGAAGAACAATTGCAAGGAAATATTTTTGTATCTCTATTATTCTTAAGACAATTCTGACCTTCTGATACACTGTATACACATAGATCACTCTAAGTTAGAACTGTTCCAAAGACTGACTTCTCTCCAACATTCCTCAGACACTTCCAATGGGTTTGCATCGTCTGATTCCATTTTTTATCACTGAGGTCACTCAAGTAACTTTAGTTCTATGAATTTATAGAGTCACTCGGGGTTTCAAGCTATGTTAGATTTTTCAAGTTCTTTAGACTTCGTCCAACTACAGCAAAATACTCTCAGTTTAGTTAGTACTTCATCCTAAAATTACAGAACCCAGCATTATTTCCACATCATAAAACCTACACTTTATCTTTCTAATGCTTCATTCTGACATAATATTATAACAGGATATATGCATTAAGTCATTAAAACTGAATTCCTTGGCAAAGATCTGAGCATTATGTAAATTACTAAAGAAATATTCTGTCCTCAAACACACAATGCAAAATGACACCCATAAAAGCAAATATAGCAAAATTTTAACCATTACAGAGTAGAATTCAAGTTATGGGTCTATTCAGTTCAGTTGCTCAGTCGTGTCCAATTCTTTGCAATCCCATGGACTGTAGCACGCCAGACCTCCCTGTCCATCACCAACTCCCAGAGCTTGCTCAAACTCACGTCCATCGAATTGGTGATACCATCCAACCATCTCATCCTCTGTCATCCCCTCCTCCTCCTGCCTTCAATTCTTCCCAGCATCAGAGTCTTTTCCAGTGAGTCAGTTCTTCGCATCAGGTGGCCAAAGTATTGGAGTTTCAGCTTCAGCATCAGTCCTTCCAATGAATATTCAGGACTGATTTCCTTTAGGATGAACTGGTTGGATCTCCGTGCAGTCCAAGGGACTCTCAAGAGTCTTCTCCAACACCACAGCTCAAAAGCATCAATTTTTCAGTGCTCAGCTTTCTTTATGGTCCAACTCTCGCATACATACATAACTACTGGAAAAACCATAGGTTTGACTAGATGGACCTTTGTTGGCAAAGTAATGTCTCTATGTTTCTGCTTCTTAATATGCTGTCTAGGTCTACTATTTACTATACAATTCTTTTTGAACATTTCTGCATTTTCGCAGATATTCTTAATAAAAGGTTAGAAGGAAGTGACACAAATACACTCACAAAGTAGAAAAATGGTTGCCAGGATGGAGGAAGGAGAAATAGGAGAGGCTGGTAAAAGGGAACAAATTTTCAGCTAATAAGAAATGTTTAATAAACATAAAATGTAGTGGAAATATCTCAGATTTCACAGGGGACATGAGTTAGAAATTCATCTCCTAGTGATTCAGAAGCCTTCTAAAGACCCTGATGCTAGAAAAGATTGAAGGCAGGAGAAGAAGGGGACAACAGAGGATGAGATGGTTGGATGGCATCACTGACTCAGTGGACATAGGTCTGAAAAAGCTCTGGGAGTTGGTGATGGACAGGGAAGCCTGGCATGTTGCAGTCCATGGGGTTGCAAAGAGTGAAACACGACTGAGCGACTGAACTGAACTGAAATCCCATTATCCTCACCATAAAATGGGGTGGATAATAATGTCTATCTAGAATAAAAATATAAAGAGATATAAGTAGTTAATCTAAAGTAGTTACAGAAAAACTGACATTAAGAATACAATTTTAAAAGGAGTATGTTGGGACCGGGGCAATCCAGGAGAGAGGGGATACATGAATACATATGATTGATTCACTTTGTTCTGTGACAGCAGTTAACACAACATTGTATCTACACTCCCAATAAATTAAAGTAATAACAAAGAAAGAAAATCAGGAACAACAAAAAAAGGGAATACGAACTCTCAGAAATAACCTCTCCGCTTAAAAATCAAGACACTCAATTCCTACCATATTCTTCACTTCTGACATCAAACACACAATGATACAGAAAGAATATCCCATCAAGCATCATTTTTTATTAATAATCTATAGTCAATTCTAAGGGCGTCATCTGGTTAAAAAAAACAACAACATATGCACACATACTGCCTTCCCAGGAGATGCAGTTGATAAAGAATCTGCCTGTCAATGAAGGGGCCTTAAGAGACGTGGGCTTGTGGCAACCCACTCCAGTATCTTGACTGGAAAGTTGGATGGACAGAGGAGCCTGGTGGGCTACAGTCCTTAGGGTCCCAAAGAGTCAGACATGACTATGCACACATGTGTATACACATACACACACACACACATGTATAGTAGTAATAATAAAGACTAAAAACATAAACTACTTTTATCCAAACAGGATCCCAAAAGATAGAATACTGCTGCTGCTAAGTCACTTCAGTTGTATCTGACTCTGTGCAACCCCAAAGACGGCAGCCCACCAGGCGCCCCCGTCCCTGGGATTCTCCAGGCAAGAACACTGGAGTGGGTTGCCATTTCCTTCTCCAATGCATGAAAGTGAAAAGTGAAAGTGAAGTTGCTCAGTTGTGTCCGACCCTCAGCGACCGCATGGACTGCAGCCTACCAGCCTCCTCCGTCCATGGGATTTTCCAGGCAAGAGTACTGGAGTGGGGTGCCACTGCCTTCTCCGAAGAGACAGAATAATCTCTCACAAATATAAACATCCACCTTTGAGGAAATAACACAAATGAGGAAAACCTCCAGAATACGCTAACATGCTAAAGGAGCTTTTAGTCTGCTGCTACATCATGATGAAAAGCAGTATTTCAAATAACATGGGCTGAAAAAATATGGAATTGAGCGATGCCTTTGCAAAAATGTCCTAGATGAAAGCTACACCAGAAGAAAAGGAAACGTGCAAAATATTCATGTGAAAACCCGAAAATCCAAATAAATATTACCTGAGGTGGCCTTCTTCCCCATTTCATCAAAAGGCAAAAATCTTACCAAGTCTGTTTCTAAAACCAAATGCAATTGAATTAGCCCAGAGACTCGTGGCTGGCCTTCATATCCAAACTCTCACAGTTTGAAAGTTTTACCTGCCATGTGTGACACTGGAAACCCACACAAGTGACACATGGAATTCTTTTGCCACCTAGTCACTGTTCCCAGGGGCAAACATCTCAGGCCCCAGACATTAGGGTCCCATTTCCTTGACCTCAGACCCTGCAGTGTGACATTAGACTCATCACTTTTCAGCTTCTCAATCTGCGAAAAGGAGATAATACTACCTACCTCACAGGGCTGTCGTCAGGATTAAGTAAAATAATATATGCAGATTGTGTAACACAAGACCTTCCCGAGAATGCAAAGCAGAGATCTTGTTAAGTGTCTACTGTTATGTCTAGCACTTTAAAAAGTACCTGGCACATGGTGAAGACCCAATAAATCAATAAATGAATGAGTGAGTGAATGGAGTGATGGTGATGATGGCAGTCGTGGTGAGCAGGCAAAGAAAAGAGCATTTGGAAATTCCCCAGCAGTCCAGTAGTTAGGACTCCATGCTTTCACTGCTGAGGGCCCGGGGTTCAAGCCCCGGTCAGGGAACTAAGATCCTGCAAGCCACACAGTACAGCCAAAAAATAAACAAACAGATAAAATATAAACTTTTTTTTAAAAAAGAACATCCAGTGCAGTCTATGTATTTGTGTCAGAAGACTCTAAAACCCATTTAAAATAAGCCATTCACACAGTATCAATGCCCACCAAGCACATCTTCCAGAGAGAGCCTAGTTGAAATTGTCCAGCTGTTCTCCCGGAGCATTGCACATTCCAGGCTGCCTTAGCCTCACAGAGATGCGTGAACAGCCCACAGTCATGCACCTTTCAAGTCAACAGTCAACCCTCAGACAGTTCAAAATGCAATGGTAAGTGTGGCTTTAAAACCACAACTTCACAAATGTGATTAAGGAAAAAACAGTGTTCTCGTAAATCAATGAAAAACTTAGTATTTACAAAATGAGGACAAAATAGAGAGCAAAAGTAACTTACAAGTTTCTCAAAAGCAAACCGGAGGTGCCTACAAAATTGACAGTGGATGTTAAGATAATTCAAGATGCAATACTAACATGGTATGTAGTTGCTTTAGAACCACAGCACATCTAAATTTCATAATACAATCTTTTTCTGTTTTGAAGGCATCAAATGTGCAAAAAAAAAATTGAATTAATGGAGATAGTTATCATGAAAATGAAAGATTTTACAGTGTAAATATTTATGAAGTCCAAGTAGTAACTTACATTTCATAATAATTAAGCCCTAACAATTTAAGCAAAGGAGCAGTTAATGACTTTAAGAATGAGCAAATATTAAGTGACATAAAAATTAAGATTTAGAGCAAATTCTTTAAAAAAGCTTTCCTTTAAAGGACCTTTTTTCTCTAAGTCCCCAGATCCAAATTAAATACACTTTGACATTTAACAATTATTGACAATGTATAATAAATTCTAAATTTGGGGAGTTAAATCTTTTTTCTCTTTTTGGTTGCAGTGCTCAGCTTGCTGGACCTTAGTTCTCTGACCAGGAATTGAACCCAGACCCTCGGCAGTGACAGCATGGAGTCCTAACCACTGGACTGCCAGGAAATTCCCCCAAATCCTAAATTTTGAAACTAAATAGAATACTTTATACCAAGTAACAGGTAATATTTTATATAAATGACAAATGTGTATTAAAAATCATGCTACCAATGGAAATAAAACTACAAAATGAGTTTCAGATAAGGTATTTATATTAAAATAAAAAATTTTAGTAGAAAAAAATCATTTACTAATAGGAACTATGCTTGTGAAATCCTGTCTTATAAATACTAACCACTAGACACATCTGTTTACAACATTTTCAAAGGGTTATGTTGGAAGTTAAGAAAATACAAGTAATCTGCCCAGAACTCAGTGTAATTAAGAAGTGTTAAATTCTGCCTCTCACTCCACTTACAATCTCTTCTTTTTGTGGACTAAAGGGAAACTGTTTTAGCTGAAAGGTTCCTAATCAGTTTAACTCAGAATAATTGAATCTGAGTTTTTGAAGAGACCCTGCAGGTCATCCATCTATCAAGCCTGGTCCCACATCCAATTTGAGAACCATCTTCAGTATCCTGATAGATGGAGCCCTCCCTTCTCCCTAAATACACGGAGGGAAGCGAAGTTCCCAGCTCTATTAGGGAGCACATTCACCGGTAAGTCACCAATTGATAGATGAGAACTCCTTCTCTGGACTTCAGATGAGTCATCCTAAAACTTCCACTAATTAAGTTCAGCCTTCCATCATTATCTGCATACACATTCTACACCCCCCTTCTACCCAATCACCCTACAAACAACAGCAGTCAGTGTTCACGGTTCTTTCCGGCTCTCTCCCTCCTTTTAGACCATCTTCACAATGAAGCCAGAGCCACCTTGTAAAACAGAACAGATGGACAACACCAGATTATGTTTTTCACTAAAAATCAAATGCACATGGAAGAGAGTCCTAAAGGCTTCAGTCTGCGTCACCCCACTCAGAGTAAAAGAGGCCACAGGCCCTCTCTGGTGCCACGAAGTCTGGGAAACGTTGGGGCTCCAGTGGCAAAGGCAGGATGGAACCTACTTCCCGAGTCCCCACGGATCCATAGATTGTTCCCAGTCCACCGAGCCAGGAGGCCCAAGAACCGAGCTCAAGGAAGGCGAGGGAGAATTTGCTGCCGAAAGAAAGGACCTAAAATGAAGCAAAGGAATGGTGTCTGAATGCAGAAGGAAATTTTTACTGTCCAGAGGAGGGATCAGTCTCATAACAGGGCTGTTTGAAACCTATGAATGAAGCAGGACTGGGTGCTACATTCTTAAGAGACAAAAACCATTGGTCAGCAAAAGAAATGTGTACAAGTATCCTTCAGCACACACATACAAATGCTGTGTTCTCTTTTTCTTAAAATAAGAAGCTCTAGGAACTTCCCTGGCCATCCAGTGGTTAAGACTTCGCTTCCAACTCAGAGGGCACAGGTTTGATCTCCGATTGGGGAACTAAGATCCCAAGTGTTGCAAGGCATGGCCAAAAAAAAAGAAATCTCCAGAAACATCTTCTATTTTTCCATTACAGATAGAGAGGTAGATCACACTTTTTTTCACTTTTCTCCCAATTCTATTTAAGTCAATGAAAAGTGGCAGTTAACACTCAGTGTCTCGAGACTGTGCACAGCGGTGGGGACCAAGACAACCATCCCGAAGGGCCAGCTCATCACTGCCATGGGAATGCGCAAGCCTGGGGATGCGCCAGCCGAAGCTCCTTTTCAAGAAACACTGAAAATGTTGCTTTCGTGTAAATTTTTCCACTTTCTACAGGTAGGCAACTAACTTACATAACCTGAAAATACTTGTCAGGGACATACTTTGCAGGCCAACCAGAGCTTACCCACAGCCCAGAACCAGCCAGGAGCCCCCGCTTTGCAACCTTGGATGTAAATGATAAACCACAAAGAGGACAGTTTCACATAAGCAGCAGTCTCGACTCCCTGACTTGGGAAGGCTAAATCCTAGGTCTTGAGGGGCATCCGTCTGCACGACCAACTTGCCTTGGACACCAGAGGCACAGCCAGGTTCACGTGGTGAGAAATTTGTGCTCTGGAGGAGATTTTGAAGATTCAGTTTGCTTCTTACTGTTTTAAAAATGTGAAATGTTCCTTCGCAGAATTATCATGTTTTACACTATGTTCCCTGCAAGCAGGAAGTTTTCTAACATTTCTGGGTTTATTTACAAATATAGCACACATTAAAGGTATACATTTTAATAGCAGCTGGTAACCTTTGTATTGACTAGCCTTTGTGTCATCTACATTAGAATATTCAGAAGCAATATCCACTTAGCCTCGGAGAGGTAAAACCATTGGTCAGCAAAAGAAATGTGTACAAGTATCCTTCAGCACACACATACAAATGCTGTGTTCTCTTTTTCTTAAAATAAGAAGCTCTAGGAACTTCCCTGGCCATCCAGTGGTTAAGACTTCGCTTCCAACTCAGAGGGCACAGGTTTGATCTCCGATTGGGGAACTAAGATCCCAAGTGTTGCAAGGCATGGCCAAAAAAAAAGAAATCTCCAGAAACATCTTCTATTTTTCCATTACAGATAGAGAGGTAGATCACACTTTTTTTCACTTTTCTCCCAATTCTATTTAAGTCAATGAAAAGTGGCAGTTAACACTCAGTGTCTCGAGACTGTGCACAGCGGTGGGGACCAAGACAACCCATCCCGAAGGGCCAGCTCATCACTGCCATGGGAATGCGCAAGCCTGGGGATGCGCCAGCCGAAGCTCCTTTTCAAGAAACACTGAAAATGTTGCTTTCGTGTAAATTTTTCCACTTTCTACAGGTAGGCAACTAACTTACATAACCTGAAAATACTTGTCAGGGACATACTTTGCAGGCCAACCAGAGCTTACCCACAGCCCAGAACCAGCCAGGAGCCCCCGCTTTGCAACCTTGGATGTAAATGATAAACCACAAAGAGGACAGTTTCACATAAGCAGCAGTCTCGACTCCCTGACTTGGGAAGGCTAAATCCTAGGTCTTGAGGGGCATCCGTCTGCACGACCAACTTGCCTTGGACACCAGAGGCACAGCCAGGTTCACGTGGTGAGAAATTTGTGCTCTGGAGGAGATTTTGAAGATTCAGTTTGCTTCTTACTGTTTTAAAAATGTGAAATGTTCCTTCGCAGAATTATCATGTTTTACACTATGTTCCCTGCAAGCAGGAAGTTTTCTAACATTTCTGGGTTTATTTACAAATATAGCACACATTAAAGGTATACATTTTAATAGCAGCTGGTAACCTTTGTATTGACTAGCCTTTGTGTCATCTACATTAGAATATTCAGAAGGAATATCCACTTAGCCTCGGAGAGGTATTTCACTTATGTTTCCAAGAAGTTCAAAAGCCAGGACTGAAAGACACCTGTTTGAAAAGCCTAAAGTTTAGATTTTGGGGCAGTGACACTGCCTGAGTTTTTGAATCCTGCCTTTGACCTTTCCTGGGTCAGTTTCTTCTATAAGATGGGAATAAGAAAAACATTTTTCTCATGGAGTGATGGTGATTAAGTATGTTCATACACATCCTGACCCACAGATCAAACCCACAAATCCGCTTTGGCAGGCGGATTCTTTACCACTGAGCCACCTGGGAAGCCCCCTTCAATTTAAAAAACATTTCAATAAATATAAAAGTAAATTAAAAAGTAATAGTTCAGCAGGTGGCTGGGTGGCCACCGCATATGGGGTGCTCGGGGACAGTCTCTGGAGGCAGCACCCTGAGCTGAGACCCACAAGGCACAAAGGGGCCCAGGAGAGATGAGACAGACTTCAGCCTGGGGAGCTTTGCCTGTGTGTGTGTGTTTTAGCAAAACAAGCCTGAACTGCAGACACTGCACACCTTTCCAAGGAACTACCTGCAATCATTCCAAACAGTGCTTTGGGAACTGCTCAGATTTCCCGCTGTAACACTTACCCTGCAACAACCAATACACCAGCTAGCAAGATGCACCAGTCAAAACGAAAACAGCCTCAGCACCGGGGGTGAGACCTGACCTCTGCTTGGTGGCTTCCTAGTGTCCCAGTCCCCTCAGCTGTCCCGATCTTCCAACTGCCACGAGAAATGATACTCTCTAGTCTGCTCTCAGGACCTCCTAGGTGGCCCTAGTGGTAAAGAACCCTCCTGCCAGTGCAGGAGAGGTAAGAGACACAGGTCTGATCCCTCGGCTGGGAAGGCATGGCAACCCACTCAGTATTCTTGCCTGGAGAATCCCATGGACAGAGGAGTCTGGCGGGCTACAGCCTATAGTATTGCAAAGAGTTGGACATGACTGAGGCTACTTAGCGTGCACAATCTGTTCTTCAGCAGGAGGTCCTAGTTGGTTTGGAGTTCAAACGTCCCTGACTTCAGCTTCTCTACCTAAACTCCCAGCAAAGATGGACATATGCTTTTCCACAGAGACAGGATCAGCCAGCACATCAAATTAACAGGCATTTGTAAAAAGCCACTCAGATCTGGTGCCCGCTGCCTGCAGAAACCTTGGCCACCAGCCACTAAAGGAATCCACACCACCTTTCCCTGCTAGGTCTGCACGCAAAGAGCAGTTAATAGAGCGACATGGGAAACAGGCACATAAACACCACCAGACCTTATCGCTCTTGAGATGTACAAAGGCCTCGAACTTACCCCCAGAGGAAGTGTAGACCACACTTCACGTAATCATGCATTCATCTGGAATGAGCTGGCTGAAGAGCTGTCTTTGTAATTCAGGCACAGAACCCTGGCAAGATAAACAAAGCAAAACAAAATAGATGGTGAGAAACAAGTTTTCAAAAATCAGAGTTTTGTAACTAAAGCTCAGTTTCTCAGCATTCTGCCCTATCTTGGGCTTAATACAAAAAGGGAGCATATGAGAAAAACACAAGTGTGTGTGCACTCCGTTCCTTCAGTTGTGCCCAACTCTTTGTGACCCTATGACCTGTAGCCTGCCAGGCTCCTCTGTCCATGAGATTCTCCAAGCAATACTGGAGTGGGTTGCTATGCCCTCCTCCAGGGAATCTTCTCAATCTAGGGATCGAACCCATGTCTCCTGCATTTTAGGCAGATTCTTGATTCTTTACCACTGAGCCACCAGGGAAGCCCCAGCTATTAAGTGGTTAACTATAAAGGAAGTGTGAGGGTCTTCCCACATTCTAATTGGAGAAGGAGCTATACTGCTTCATCCTATAACTATAAACCCAAACCATTTTATAGACAGATATATGGATGGAGGGAAAAAGTGGGGAAGGAAGGAGGGAGGAAGAGAAGTGAGGGGAGATGGTTGGATGGATGGTTAAACAGACAGGACAGGCCGCTACTCCACAGGCTGAGGCTAGAGCAATAAAGAGTGAAAGTCTCTGCTTTCACTGAGCTTTATTCAGATGGGAGGAGGCGGTCAAACAAACAGGTAAATAAACAAGGAAAAATATCCTAGGGTAACAGAGACATAAAACAGGATGATGAGCTTGTGAGGGACAAGTGTCTAACATAAACTGGAAGACCAAGAAATGGCCCTTCAAGATGGCAACTAAGTTGAGACCTGAATGATGTTTCAAAGTGAGTGAAATGATCCCCCAGACAGCGGGACCAGCCAAGACCCCATGAAGAAGCAGGTGTCGAGAGGAATTATCATGGACTGTGGCAGAAGCTGCATGAAAGGGCATGGAGTCAACGGATCAGAGTTTTGTTACTTATTCAGCAGGTGGCTTCCGGCTCTTCTCCCATAATGGAAATAGTATTTTCTTCCCATGTTTGATATGCTGTACAGTGACATTAGAACTCATGGCCCTGTTGGTCAACATACCAAAAAGTACCTCTCTTTTCTTCCATCATTTAAAATGTTACACAGACGGCTTTCAGAGAATGAGACTTTTTTTTTAATGACCTATAGTTGATTTACAACATTGTGTAAGTTTCAGGTGGAGACTTGTCTTTTTACAAAACATTATTTCACCCCTGCCATATACACAAGACACTATTATTATGGTAATAACTGTATACCACGGCTCACAGTTCACAATCCTTGATAAAGAATGCAGACTTTGGTGCCAAAGGGTCAGAGTTCAACCCCTAGCTTCCCCATGACCACCTGAGTGACATTATCAAAGCTGTCTGAGCCTCTGTTTTCTTCAACCATAAAATGGAAATGATATCTGCTTTGCAGGGTTATTCTACATACACACAGAGAAAATACTTAATAAAGTGGTTGAAAAATGTGTAATACTCAAAGTGGTGATACTTGCATTGTAACCAGTAACCAATGAGAAAGGTGTGGTTATCAATGATTTATGCTGCAGAAATACGCCTGTATAACCAGGCACAGTGGAGATAATGATTTCTTTTTAGAGATCATAGAATAGCCTATGGTGGACCTTTAAAAAATAGCCCAACTCCCTTCTCTAAAGAGAAGAATTTAAAGCTTGAAGAAATAGACTGATTCGCTCAAGGTGACATCATTGGTTCAGAGAAAAATCTTAGAAACCTAAATAAAAGGTAGACTTGGTCTAGAATCCCTACCTTATAAGGTAAACCCTAAAGAGACATAAACTTCCAATTCTCTTTGTAATTAATCCAGTATGGACAAAAAAATATTTTTAGGTAGAACGGAAAATTAAGCAAGTTTTGATAGAGTCTATCTAAATACATTATACTGACAATTTTTAAAGGCCAAGAATTATCATACCTTACTGATGGACTGATACTGCTGGTTATTTCCTAACCAGGAAATAAATAAATAAATAAATAAAATAACACCTGCCACACCTTAATTTTTTCAATGATAACAAATATTGAGTCTCAAGCACCTCCTATGTGACAGAAGTCTCCAAACGTTCTGAATACCTTGCCATTTCATGAGGGTGATGGTCTTTTATTGCCTACACCTTTGTATACATTGTGTCCTGCTGGGAATGTATCCCTGGAGAACTCCGAATTATCCCTCAAGATGGAGCTTAAGTGTCTCCTCTTCCACGGAGCCTTCCCTTAATCTACCTTTCTCCTGCCAAGACCACCTCCCACTCCACCTCACTGCTCTAATATAGACAACCACATTGTCATCATTTCTTTTTTCATTTGTCTGTCCTCTGGAGTAGATGCTGACTGCTTTGAAAGTAAAGGGCTTGTCTTTTGTTTTCCTGCTCTAAAGCACAGTGCCTTACACACAGGTGCTTAATAACACCCAACGAATGGTTCAATGCAAGAACTGACACGTTATACTAAGACAACATGATTTAATTTCAGACTAGTGTTCTTTTCCAGTCCATCACCATGACTTAGATTACAAATAAAAAGTTTACAGCTTGACCATCGTAATAGTTAACAGTATGGGTCAGCTCAACTAGGCTATGGTACCCAGATGTGTGTTCAAATATCAGTCTAGATGTTGCTGTAAAGGTCATTTTTTAGGTGGAATCAACACAGAAATCAATAGACTTTGAGTAAAGCAGAAGAACTGATGCTTTTGAACTGTGGTGTTGGAGAAGACTCTTGAGAGTCCCTTGAACTGCAAGGAGATCCAGCCAGTCCATCCTAAAGGAGATCAGTCCCGAGTGTTCATTGGAAGGACTAATGTTGAAGCTGAAACTCCAAAACTTTGGCCACCTGATGCAAAGAACTGACCCAGGAAAAGACCCTGATGCTGGGAAAAATTGAAAGCAGGAGGAGAAGGGGATGACAGAGGATGAGATGGTTGGATGGCACCACCGACTCTATGGATATGAGTTTAAGCAAGCTCCAGGAGTTGGTGATGGACAGGAAGCCTGGCATGCTACAGTCTATGGGGTTTCAAAGAGTCAGACGTGACTGAGCAACTGAAATGAACTGATTATATACATATATATATATATGAGCAACTGAAACGGACATATATATATATATATATATATATATATATGAGAGAGAGACAGCAGGCTCGAAAATAACACTGTGAATTCTAGCATCCACTGGTGGTGTCAGCATGAGAATCGTTAACACTGTCACAGTAGTAACGATATTCATCATTTATAGATGGACACGCTGAAACCAAATCCTACAGGCCTGCACCAGTCACAGTAAGACAACCAGAGAGATTAAAGTGCTACAAATGCAGCGGCCCTCTCCCAGGGTCAAAACCCTGAGCCCAGGGTCTGTGATCTGGTAACATCCGAACAGACTGAGGAACAGAAGCACAGAATTTCAAATCTCTTGATTGGATTTCTCACTCCTCAAAAGACACAGATTCAATCCCTGTGTCAGGAAGATCCCCCAGAGCAGGAAATGGCAACCTGCTTCAGTATTCTTGCCTGAAAAATCCCACAGACAGAGGAGCCTGGTGGGCTATAGTCCATGGGGTCGCAAAGAATCAGACACAACTGAGCAACTAAACGCACACACAGTAAGTGAAGCCTGTTGGTTCTGTTTCTCTGAATATCCTAATTACTAACCATTTTGGATTGAAATGACTTAAGGCAGGATTATAGGATACTAAAGTTTAGAGTACATCAGTTTAAACTCTGTTCACTTTGCAGATGAAGAAAGAGAGCCCTAGAAAGGATAAATCAGATCTGTCACTCAGAACATGGGAAGGAACTTGGATGAGAGCTCAGATCACCAAACCACTGCCTCAGTTCTGGTCCCAGAACGGATGACACTGGTTTTGTCACAGTGACAAACCAGTGGTCACCAAAGCGCTCTTCCTTCGATCCCAGAGTCCCCTGCCTGACCTTTTTCCCTTTCTGTACAAATTCCGGGGCCACACGAACAGTTGCCTTTGATTTAGCTGGGTGGACCTCAACCACCTTCAGTAAGTGGATAAGCTCTCAACAGCGTAGACTGGATTCAGCTGCCCGTGAGTGTCATGTTTTCAGATGAGTCAACAATGGGACAGGTATCACAATCTCCTGAACTCCAGAAAGGTCTGAGAGGCGCTGTGTGTACAGTCTGTGCGATTCTAGGCACTGCTGGGTAGATCACACCTACCATAAAACTCTAGTGCTTCTATCTTATCAGTTACACACAGTATGCTTATTACCGATGACCACACGTGGGCAGCCTGTGTGGACAGAACTGTCCATCAGCAGATCCACTCACGCTCTTTCAGCATGAAATCCTGCCACCCTGGAGCCCCTGAGCTGCCTGCTTGCCACCATGACATTATTTTAATTTAAATGAATATGACTTACACTTTTCTCTCTTGAGTTTTATGATGAAAAGCTGGTCCCATGCCTTCCCTAGAAGCTGAATGTAGTTGAACCTTCAGCTGCTGCTGCTAAGTTGCTTCAGTTGTGTCCAACTCTGTACGACCCCATAGACAGCAGCCCACCAGACTCTCTGGTCCCTGGGATTCTCCAGGCAAGAACACCAGAGTGGGTTGCCATTTCCTTCTCCAATGCATGAAAGTGAAAAGTGAAAGTGAAGTCGCTCAGTCATGTCTGACTCTTAGAGACCCCATGGACTGCAGCCCACCAGGAACCTTCAGCTATATCAGTTTTTTTAAAAAAGGGAGGGGCCCACATCAATCCAGAAGCCTGTGGTCAAGCCCTGGCCTAAATGCACAGGGCTCAGTGTTTATAAAACTTTCACTGCTGGGCCAGCCAGGTCAAGGAGAAAGCGCTGGGGAAGAGAGAGATAAACGACTACTTCACCATGCCTTGAAAATAGGCTGCCTGCTGCCCAGCTCGGTAAGAAGAGTGCATTTCCTGCTGAGAAATTTCCTTTATATATTTATGTTTGGAGAAGGAAATAGCAACCCACTCCAGTATTCTTGCCTGGAGAATCCTGTGGGCAGAGGAGCCTGGTGGGCTGCCATCTATGGGGTCGTACAGAGTCGGACCCAACTGAAGCGACTTAGCATGCATGCATGCATATTTATATTTATTACATATATAACTGTATTCATTTATGTTTGGCTGTGTTGGGTCTTCACCGCTGCATGAGGTCTTTCTCTAGTTGCAGCGATTGGGGGCTACTCTCTGGTTGCAGCGTGTGGGCTTCTCACTGCGGCAGCTTCTCTCATTGTGGAGCGTGGGCTCAACAGTTGTGGCACACGGGCTTAGTTGCTCCACACCATGTGGGATCTTTCCAGGCTACTGATCAAACCTGCGGCCCCTGCATTGGCAGGTGGATTCGTAACCACTGGACCCCTAGGGAAGTCCCCCACTGAAAAATTTCTCTCCAAAACTCATGCTTTCTTCAAATTAAATTCCCTTTGTAACCACCACCTCTCTGACTACAAGCCCATCTGCAAGTTTCTGGGTTTCCTTTAGCCTTGCTACCTATCAGCGAGACAGCTTATCAAATCAGTCTCTGCCTGGTGTTTGTGCTAAAACAATACAGCACATGGGAGGTTTTCCAGGAGGCAGAAAGGGTCCTGGAGTGAAGGGAACGCCTGTCTCCGTGAATAACTCATGTGACCCAGGTCCGTACCTGGCCAGGCCCACCGGCATCTCCTTCCACAGGGGAATTATTTCTGACCTGTGTCTCTTGGGCCCACAGAGACGTCAGAGCCATCATGAACAGACCCCTCTGTGACTCCCACTCCACGGCGGGAGGACGCGTGTACTGGAGGCCTTCACTAAGTGACAGCTTTCACCCGTTTCTCACACTGACATTAACACACTGTTTCCACACAGGGAACCCACGCAATCGAATGCCGCCCTTAACAAAAGAAGCCGGCACCACCGCCCGGGAGGCTATAGCTTGTCAGAGAACCCATCCTCCTGACAAAGGGATGGCCGATTACAATGAAAACAGGAAGTTTCAGTCAAATGGCAGGTCTCTGTACCCATGGAGCACAGCGTTTACGCTTACCATGAACCAAGTCACCGCAAGTCCCTTGTTATTTATAAAACAGCTCATGTGAAACACCAAAAACAAACAAGCAAAACCAAAAAGCAGCTAGAAGAAGGACAGGCATGTCCCTCTGGGGTCACTGTGTTCCCCAGGGTGGGGGCCCTGTCAGCCAGGCTGGCCCCTGGTTAGAGTAAGTGTTCTGCGGAACTCCCACAAAGTTCATGTCTCCAGGGACAAAATTCAAGGATGCAAAAGTTGGCACATTATACCTTGAATGCCTACGTGCAGGACCTTTATTAAGTTAATTCAATTCAGGAAGTACCTGATGAACAGCACTTGTGTTCAAGGTACCACACTAAGTGTCGGGAGTACGATGATGATCATAAGTCGCCAGATAGTCTCACCAGCCTGTGAACAAACAGGCCATCAGTGTAGAGATGATTATGTCCAAAGGGGCAGATGCTATGGAAGCCCACAGGGGTGGCTCATGAGAAGATGCTACCAAGCATCCCAGCCCACTCGTTGCTAAGGCAACAGAAACTGATTTAGCATCAATGTCTTAGAGCCACCACTGGATTTTGGCTTCTAGACAAAGAGATGACCCTCATCCAGTTGCCTGACGGTCACGTGGAGAGTGACTTTCTTCAAGAGATAACTGCAGATAACAGGCCCTGAAAGTGAAAAAGTTGCTCAGTCATGTCCAACTCTTTGTGACTTCATGGACTGTCCATGGAATTCTCCAGGCCAGAATACTGGAAAGGATAGTTTTCCCCTTCTCTAGGGGATCTTCACAACCCAGGGATCGAACCCAGGTCTCCCACATTGCAGGCGGATTCTTTACCAACTGAGCTATCAGGGAAGCCCTAATCACTCCCCAAACCACGGCATCTGTGCATCACAAGTTACATTCAGCATCAGGGTGGGCTCACACCTCATTTATGACACGACTCTAAGGTGTCTGCAGAAAATTGAGGCAGTCAGGCAATCAGCTCGCACAAAAGGAACTTAACACAGTGTGGAGCGGAGGCTGTCTGGATGATTGTGGCTGCACCGACTGTAGCTGACAAAGAACTCATTCAGCCTCAGTAACAGTCAAGTCCCAATAGCCGCAAAGTGTGATTCAGGGAGGGTGCCATGAATGAATCAAAGATGAATCAAACCCAGCACCACCCACCCAAGGGCCTACAGTTAGTACAGGAGAAAAGACAGCAAAGACCCCATACATCATAAAGAGACAGGATAACCTGCCCATCTGGGATGGGGGCAAGACGACACTGTGAAGAATGTCAGAAACTTCCCTTGATTTAAAAAGTAAAAGAAAAATCAAAGAAAACCAAATCCATTACATCTATCCAAAACAGGCATTCTCAGCAGCAACACCACTCAGATCAGCAAGCCAAACTAGAGGAGGATAGAGTTGCAGTCCAGCTTAAAAGGAGAAGCAAACAAGCGCACCTAAAACGAAACAAAACAAACAAACAAAAAACATTAACCTCTACAACAGAACAAACTACAGACCTTTTAAAAAATGTTTGGAGGTTGCAGAGCATCTGTCTACAAAGATAACAGCAGACCCTGCATCCCCAGGTGAGAGTAGGTGTGACACCCAGACCACCCAGGGGTGACACCCCCCAGAGCATCATCAGACACCACTGGGGAGCAGCTCGGACGAGAAGGACATGATGCCGGGCTGCGTAGAGCAAGACAGCCTTTCCTAGGTACCTGGACTTGAAGGTCTGACTTGGACGTGGAACCAGGGAGGCCCTGCGCTGTCATCAGGAGGGCAGCACAGATGAAGGACAGAGAGACCAGGAGGCCAGAGACACAAGAAGCATCCAGTGTGATGGAG
>SJYC01114087.1:0-43524 GCA_006408675.1 Madoqua kirkii | reverse complement strand
AAGGGGGACAGAGAGGCAGGTGAGCTCGAGCAAAGGTGGACAGAGAGGCAGGTGAGCTCGAGCGAAGATGGACAGAGAGGCAGGTGAGCACGGAGCAAAGGTGGACAGAGAGGCAGGTGAGCACGAGTGAAGGGGGACAGAGAGGCAGGTGAGCTCGAGCAAAGGTGGACAGAGAGGCAGGTGAGCTCGAGCAAAGGGGGACAGAGAGGCAGGCGAGCACGGAGCTCCTCCAAGTCCAGGCTGCAACCTGCCCTTCAGTCACGAGACAGCAGCAGTCCTCACCAGCCAGCAACCCATTGGCACCAGCACAGCACCATCCACCAGCATGGAATGAGCATAACTGTGGCACACGATGGTGAAGATTCACAGGGAAATCCTAAAGTGATTCTCAAATACAAGAGCGTTCATTCACAAGAAGGCTGGAGCATGTGGTGAGGAGTCAGGAGCAAGCCCCTCCGTAACCCCTGACTTGGGGTCATTTATCGACCTCTCCATACGTGATTCCCCTCCATGCAAGATGGAGGTGATGATGCCCACCTTCCGTGACTGTTGCAAAAGCAAAATAAGAAAGTATATCTTTCAATTACCTGACAGGGGGCTTAGTGCAAGTCAATAAATGTTAAATACTAGATGTTAGTTCTTTTTGTCCCAGTTCCTAGGATACAGAAAGAAATGTAGACTTGTCCAAGGGAGCAGCGTGAATAAAAAAGCTTTGAATTATTTTTACCAAGAGCAAGGCTAACGAGATGACTCAGTAATACCAAGGCCAGGCCTCAATGTCCGTTACTAACAAATACTGTAAAACATTTAAAAAGAAGTGTCTCTCCAGGAACTGAGTACGTGGGCAAATTAAAAATCAAAAGGAAAATGTCAATTAAGAAACTGGCACAATTTGGCTTGGTGATTATGGTGTTTCAATATCAACAGTAATATTCTGAAACTATTTTCACAATATTCTAAAATCAAAAGTAAATAATTAGGGCACAGAGGCCTTCTCCAACCCCAGACCAGCAAGGCAGCCTCTGAACAGGCAGGTAATTGTAGGTCTGTGTCTGAGTTTAGCGCAAGACTGAGCCCTACAGGGCTTCTCTTCTTTAGAAATAATTACCCATCACCACGAAAGAGGCTCAGCACACATTTGGAGTCTGTAGAATAATCACCTTCTGGTCCTTCAGGCCCAATGACAATAAACTATGGGGACTGTTGAGAAATGAGCATAAATTATGGCAAAATTATTAAATGTGAATTCTGAGTATGCAAGATAAAAAGGATTTGGGGAAGAGATATGAATTTCAAATTCTCAGCAGGTCGGTGTGACTGAGGGCATAGCTACGCTATTCTCCTAGTTTTGCCCTTCTTACGGCCAACCATCCAGCAATCAAGCTCCACCTTCTCTCCCAGGACCGCATCAGAGTCCAATTAGCATCAAATTACAGTTACCGGCTCTAAACTATCTGTACATCCCTAAACAACCATAATCACAGCAGTTCCTTAGACTGGAGGTACTGCAGACATTTAATTTTAATTACTTCAGCATGGAATCAGCAATATTATTTCCCACAGGTATTTTATTACCTGTTCTTTCATGTGGATGAACATGTCAATTAGAAGAGGGCTATACGTAGGGAGGGTTGGGCAGAGGATGATGACATACACATTTATGGGTTTTCACCATGTGAAACACATTTACAGGGACACAGTCTAGGAATACAATTTGAATCAAAGTTTCAGGGCCCATAATGAATGTTCCATTCCCCTTTTACCTCTTAGACCACACACAGGAACTTCACTGCCCAGGCCTCAGACCTCAACCCAACCACTATAAATAACTCCTTCCAAGACTTCCCTGGTGGTCGAGTGGCTAAGAATCTGCCTGCCAACGCAGAGACATGGGTTCAATTCCTGGTCCAGGAAGATCCCACATACCTCAGGGCGACTAAGCCCTTGTGTTGCAACTACTGAGCCCAAGCTTTGAAGTCTGGACTCCACACCAAGAAAAGCCACGACAAAGAGAAAGCTGAGCACAGCAACCAGAGAGTGCTCACCACAACCAGAGAGTGCTCACCGCAACCAGAGTGCTCATCTCAACCAGAGAGTGCTCACCGCAACCAGAGAGTGCTCACCGCAACCAGAGAGTGCTCATCTCAACCAGAGAGTGCTCACCGCAACTAGAGATAGCCCACACACAGCAACACAGGCTTGGCACAGTCCAGAACAAATTTTTTAAAACATACCTCCTTCTGGCTGGAACCTGAACTGCTAGCTGCCGCTCAGCCTTGCTCTCCACCTCACTTCTAATGCCTCAGGTGTCCTGCCTGTCCTGGCCCCACTACTATCTATTCTCTCCTCCACCAGCATTTTATGCTAAATTCCTTTATCAAGTCTTGTTCTCACTTCACGTGAAACCCTAGGGACTCCAACTGACACTAGGAAAGGAAACTTCGAAGAGGTAGAGTCATTACAGGCTCAACTCCCAAGGGAACAAAAATGAAAAGACAAAGATGAAGGTTTTCTTCAACAGCTGATCGCTGGATTTTGTTTTTAGCTCTAGTGTAATGACACAAAAAAGCCAATATTCTATTTAGCTTACCTCTCATCTTTTTGCTGTAACAGGCCTTGACATCATTAAAAAATATTTCTAATGCACTAAGCTTGCTCTTGAAAATCTTCTGTATGAATGAGCCAGAAGGTTCTTTATCAACTCAGTCTTGCCTTACTAACCTTCTACGCTTTCCCTCCTCACAGTAGGAGCAGAGAGCAATCTGAGAGGAGCTGGAATCACATCCCGGATCCTGTGTGTTCTGTTCCATATCCTGCTGGCAGCCTGCCATCCTCATCCAGAACTGCAGCTGTTCTAGCATCCTCGTCTAGACTGCTGAGATCCAAAGCATCTCTGTCCTTTTACGAGATGCCCACTCCATCCTCCAACTCCCCAAGACCCTGCTCATGAGATGGACACTGGGGATCCAGTTCTACTGAAAAATCCTCTAAGATTCGAACAACATTTTAACCAGCCCTGGGATCAGTCCTCAAGACAGAAAAGTACATCAACCACAGTTAAAAAGTAACAGTCTTAGTCCCTTTAGTTCAGTCACTCGGTCGTGTTCAACTCTTTGCCACCCCATGGACTGCAGTATGCCAGGCTTCCTATCACCAACTCCTTAGTCCCTTCGGAAGCACTTAACATACAAGAAAAGTGTATCATACCAGCAAGAACCTACTGTGTAGCACAGGGAACTACACTCAATATCTCATAATAACCTATAATGGAAAAGAATTTTAAAAACATATACATATGTGTGTGTGTGTGTGTGTATGTGTGTGTGTGTGTGTGTATATATATATATATATGTATATATATAACTAAATCCCTCAGAAGAAATGGAGTAGCCATCATGGTCAACAAAAGAGTCCAAAATGCAGTAGTTGGATGCAATCTCAAAAATGACAGAATGATCTCTGTTCACCTCCAAGGCAAACCATTCAATATCACAGTAATCCAAGTCTATGCCCCAACCAGTAACGCTGAAGAAGTTGAAGTTGAATGGTTTTATGAAGACCTACAAGACCTTTTAGAACTAACACCCAAAAAAGATGTCCTTTTCATTATAGGGGACTGGAATGCTAAAGTAGGAAGTCAAGAAACACCTGGAGTAATAGGAAAATTGGCCTTGGAATGTGGAATGAAGCAGGGCAAAGACTAATGAGTTTTGCCAAGAAAATGCACTGGTCATAGCAAACATCTTCTTCCAACAACACATGGACATGATCAGATGGTCAACACCAAAATCAGATTGATTATATTCTTTGCAGCCAAAGATGGAGAAGCTCTATACAGTAAACAAAAACAAGGCCAGGAGTTGACTATGGCTCAGATCATGAATTCCTTACTGCCAAATTCAGACTGAAATTGAAGAAAGTAGGGAAAACCGCTAGACCATTCAGGTATGACCTAAATCAAATGCCTTATGATTATACAGTGGAAGTGAGAAATAGATTTAAGGGCCTAGATCTGATCGATAGAGTGCCTGATGAACTATGGAATGAGGTTTGTGACATTGTACAGGAGACAGGGATCAAGACCATCCCCACGGAAAAGAAATGTAAAAAAGAAACATGGCTGTCCGGGAGGACTTACAAATAGCTGCGAAAAGAAGAGAGGTGAAAAGCAAAGGAGAAAAGGAAAGATATAAGCATCTGAATGCAGAGTTCCAAAGAATAGCAAGAAGAGATAAGAAAGCCTTCCACAGTGATGAATGCAAAGAAATAGAGGAAAAGAACAGAGTGGGAAAGGCTAGAGATCTCTTCAAGAACATTAGAGATACCAAGGGAACATTTCATGCAAAGATGGGCTCGATAAAGGACAGAAATGGTCTGGACCTAACAGAAGCAAAAGATATTAAGAAGAGGTGGCAAGAATACACAGAAGAACTGTACAAAAAAGATCTTCACGACCCAGATAATCATGATGATCACTCATCTAGAGCCAGACATCTTGGAATGTGAAGTCAAGTGGGCCTTAGAAAACATCACTATGAACAAAGCTAGTGGAGGTGATGGAATTCCAGTGGAGCTGTTTCAAATCCTGAAAGATGATGCTATGAAAGTGCTGCACTCAATATGCCAGCAAATTTGGAAAACTCAGCAGTGGCCACAGGACTGGAAAAGGTCAGTTTTCATTCCAATCCCAAAGAAAGGCAATGCCAAAGAATGTTCAAACTACTGCACAATTGCACTCATCTCACATGCTAGTAAAGTAATGCTCAAAATTCTCCAAGCCAGGCTTCAGCAATATGTGAACAGTGAACTTCCAGATGTTCAAGCTGGATTTAGAAAAGGCAGAGGAATCAGAGATCAAATTGCCAACATCTACTGGATCATGGAGAAAGCAAGAGAGTTCCAGAAAAACATCTATTTCTGCTTTATTGACTATGCCAAAGCCTTTGATGGTGTGGATCACAAGAAACTTTAGACACTTCTGAAAGAGATGGGCATACCAGACCACCTGACCTGCCTCTTGAGAAATCTGTATGCAGGTCAGGAAGCAACAGTTAGAACTGGACATGGAACAACAGACTGGTTCCAAATAGGAAAAGGAATACATCAAGGCTGTATATTGTCACCCTGCTTCTTTAACTTCTATGCAGAGTACATCATGAGAAATGCTGGGCTGGAAGAAACACAAGCTGGAATCAAGATTGCCAGGAGAAATATCAATAACCTCAGATATGCAAATAACCCCACCCTTATGGCAGAAAGTGAAGAGGAGCTAAAGGGCCTCTTGATGAAGGTGAAAGAGGAGAGTGAAAAAGTTGGCTTAAAGGTCAACATTCAGAAAACGAAGATTATGGCATCCGGTCCCATCACTTCATGGCAAATAGATGGGGAAACAGTGGAAACAGTGTCAGACTTTATTTTGGGAGGCTCCAAAATCACTGCAGATGGTGGCTGCAGCCATGAAATTAAAAGACACTTCTCCTTGGAAGAAAAGTTATGACCAACCTAGAGAGCATATTCAAAAGCAGAGACATTACTTTGCTGACCAAGGTCCCTCTAGTCAAGGCTATGGTTTTCCCTGTGGTCATGTATGGATGTGAGAGTTGGACTGTGAAGAAGGCTGAGCACCAAAGAATTGATGTTTTTGAACTGTGGTGTTGGAGAAGACTCTTGAGAGTTCCTTGGACTGCAAGGAGATCCAACCAGTCCATTCTGAAGGAGATCAACCCTGAGATTTCTTTGGAAGGAATAATGCGAAAGCTGAAACTTTAGTACTTTGGCCGCCTCATGCAAAGAGTTGACTCATTGGAAAACTCTCTGATGCTGGGAGGGATTGGGAGCAAGAGGAGAAGGGGATGACAGAGGATGAGATGGCTGGATGGCATCATGGACTCAATGGACGGGAGTCTGAGTGAACTCCGAGAGATGGTGATGAACAGGGAGGCCTGGTGTGCTGCAATTCATGGGGTCGCAAAGAGTCAGACATGACTGAGCGATCAAAATGAACTGATATCATCCATGAGGTGGCGAAAAGCAGGACACAACAAAGTGACTTTCACTTTCACTTATACCAAAAATGGGACTTTGTAGAACCATGAAATCAGTGACTGCTTCTAACACACTCAAGATAAAAAATTCCTCCATGTTAAAAATGCAAATATTATTTATACATATAAACAACATTTATATGTGTTCCTGGTGGCTCAGTAGTAAAGGACCCACTTGTCAATGCAGGAGACATGAATTTGATCCCTGAGTCGGGAAGATCCCCTAGAGAAAGAAATGGTAACCCACTCCAATATTCTTGCCTGGAAAATTCCATGGACAGAGGAGCCTGGCTGGCTACAGTCCATGGGGTTGTAAAAGGGCCTGACACAACTCACAACCAAGCAGCAACAATATTGCATTGTATTAACATTATACCTACATTTTTTTATCCATTTGTGTGTCAATGGACACTTAGCTTGTTTCCGTGCTTCAGTTTTGGAATACTGCTGCAAATGTACATGGGGGTGGAGCTATCTCTTAAAGACAGCGACTTCATACACTTTGGTGTATATTAAAGGGAGAATTACTAGATCACATGATAATTTTAATTAACCCCATACTCTTTTCCATAGTGACTGCTCTGACTTACATTCCCACCAACAGTGCAGAAATGTTCCCCCTGAGGAAGGAAATGGCAACCCACTCCAATATTATTGCCTGGAAAATCCCTTGGGCAGAGGAGCCTTGGCGGGCAACCATGGGGTTACAAAAGAGGACATAACTTAGTGACTAAGCAACAACAGCAGGGATATGTGCAGTTTAAATCTGTGTATACACATTTCTTTACTTAATGAGAAGATTATCACTTTAGTTTTATGCGCCTCTTCAAGGTGGTGGTTGCTGAAGGCAGTAGTGGTGGAGAGACACACACTGCTAGTTCTCGTCCTCCTCAAGGCTTCCGAGAGTAACAGCAGTCTTAGAAGGGAAGCTGATACAAGTCTAGAGCGAGACTTACGTTGTCATCTTTCAAATCCTGCCCCATTCAACTCCTGCTTTTCCTCTGTAAGGGTTTTAAGCTTGTAGCTCTAATCCCTTTACATATTATTCTCTCCCAAATGGTGCATTTGGCTGCATATCTCTGTCAGTGAATTATCATTTATGAAGGGGGCCTTTGGAAAGAAAAAGTATTTGGGTTTTTCAACAGATGTTCATAGAGCTTCTTTTGAAATCGAAAAGTTATTCACAAAACTTTGACTGGGGGTGAGAAAATGAGAAACACTGCTTCAATGTGGTTTTCGGTAAAGCTACATGTTTTAATATCTCTTACTCTATTCATAACATAAGTTCGATATTTCACACCAAAGTTTATGGAATTCAAAGGAATTTTGAAAATTAATATTAGTTATGATGTGAACATGTTCAAAAGAGTTTCCCACCCAAATCAATATTTCCATTAGCATAACTATTGTCATCGACTTCAAAGTCATTAGAAGAATGAACTATGGCCTAGTTCCCGAATCGCATCAGAATCTTTGGTTTCAGGAGGATCTTTTCATTGCCAACTTCTTAGTAAGGGAACGCAAGCTACTTTTTGAGATCAAAATGAAAGATTTTAATCCAAACATATTTGGTATGCAAAATATGAATAAAATAGAGGTGACTGAGAAGAAGATAGGCCCTAAAATTTCACCAAGGAATGTCAGGTAAGAGCCAAAGAGAGCATTGTGGAAACAAAATCTGAAACAGCAGGAACCACGGTAGCTGCCTTCCAAAAGCTACATGTTGTTTCACAGCGGAGCTTGCAAACTGGCAGAGAAACTCACTGTGTATCTGCAACTGCCTTCTCTGGCTTCTTCCTGGCTGTTCATTTGGTTTATTTAACATCATTTACTTTCTTTCTTAAACTTCTAAGGGACAGAGATGTTCAGTCATTCTGTTTTCAAAGCCATTTTGTCTCCTTTCAACTCCTTTGTAGACACATATTTTCCTTGAGGGTATCTTTAGCATTTTTGCTAAAATTCCAAGGGATTCAGAGAAAAGTATGTGTGTGTGCATGTGTGTGTGTGTGTGTATATATACATATATATATATAATTATTTGTTCAGCTAAGAGACAGAGTTTAAGTAAATGGTCTATATTACATTAGAAAATCCAGTTTATTCTCTCTGTGTGTTTACACATATGGATTCTTCTAAACCTGCTTAAAATAAAGCAAGTCTCTCAAACCCTTTTGTGAAGCTGGTGTTTAGCTCAGAGATGTTAAAATCAATATCTAGAATATTCAAATGCTTTGACTCTTTAGAAAGAGACTTACTGTGACTCCCAATTTAGTAATTTATTCAGGCTGTGTTTGGATTAATGTCACAGACTTGAGACAGCATTATGCTATGAGAAGATTCTAAAATTTGAACCCCTGTTTGATAGGATTTGACATTTTGAAATTATTTGCAGATTTGGAACATTAAGTTTATTAGTTACATTTGCTACTGCTGGAATTGACAAAGATAATTCTATATCAATATTGGAACCAAACAAAATATAACATAAACCTAGAATTACGTGTGGATTATAGTCATGAGTTCAATTATTAGCTTAAACCATGTAAAATTCCTGCCATTTGTCTGTTTTTGCCATTGTTGTTGTTGTTTAGTCACTCAGTCATGTCTGACTCTTTTGTGACCCCATGGATGGTAGCCCACCAGGCTCCTCTGTCCCCTGAATGCTCCAGGCAAGAATACTGGAATGGATTGCCATTTCCTTCTCCAGGGGATTCTCCTGACCCAAGGACTGAACCCACATCTCCTGCGTTGGCAGTCAGATTCTTTATCATTAAGCCACTGGGAAAGCCCTTATATATTTACAGACATGATTTAATATGGTTTGACTTAATATATAAAGTCATGCTTCAGTGTGAATTCATGTCAATTAATTTCCTAATCCATCTAGCCTCTGAGGAAGGAGAAGATAGGAGAGCATAGGGAATCCTGAGATGAAGTTGGGTCTATTTAATGAGATAAGGAGAGGGGTCTCTATGTGTGGTCAGAGAACACAGCTAAGTTAGGGGAACCTTAGCCACTGGGGAGGGTGGCTACCTCCTTAGCCACCTCCCTTCTTCATTCTGTTAGCCTTGCCCATCACTGTCTACAGTAAAGGAGCATCTATGCTGTGGTCCCCAAAGAGATCCATCCTGTGTGAAGACCCCTGGGGTAGACACAGCTGCAGTGATGGAAGCATCCAGAGAGGGCTCTGGACTCTCGGGTGTCCACAATCCTGCGGTATGTTACACGGGAGAGCCAGTGAGTGACCGCTGTGATGGGAGGGACCTTCCAAGGTAAAAAATACAGGACTTCTCATCGGATTTTGTGTTATCTGACACCATCCAGAAACTTCAGAACCTGCTCACATCCACAATAGATGAATGGATTAATCCGCCATCTTCTTGTTCTTAAGTCTGGAGAGAAAAACATGACTTGCCCAAATGAAAGGAGGGACACGGCGGGTGTAATGATTCAGACACTGGAGTAGCAGGGACTCAAGAGAGGGGGTGGGGTGTCTGACCTGACTTCACTGCACAAGCTCTTTCCACACCCCAGTCTTTCCTCCTTTTCTCTTTCCTTCTAATGTCCTGTCTTCCTCCGACTAACTCAACAACCAGCAAACAAACAAAAAGGAATGCTGCAACTTTATTCCTAGATAATTTAAGAATTGCTTTGCAAAACCAGATGACTGATTTTGTCACCAAGAGAAGAGGTGATGATTATCTTGAAGTGGCTGATTCTAGCACAGTTAAGAGTTTAGGGTTTGGAGAGAGCTCAGTGGGATGTCTATCATTCATAGGCTGGCATTGCAGAAAAGTTGCCCAGCTTTTCCCCTCTCACCTTTCCCCTTCTCTTCCCCTTTCTTTGCTTTCGTTTCTCCTCCTGCTCCTTTTGTTGAGAACATTTAAGCTCTATCTCTTAGCAAATCTCACTTACAGAACACAGTGTTATCAACTACAGGCATCAGGCTATACTTAGATCCTCAGATTTTTTATCTCACAGTTAAAAGTTTGAACACTTTGGCCAACCTCTCCCTCCCTTGACTTCTTTAAACCTTGATTTTCCATCTATAAAACAATGGTGTACTTTCATTGCCAACATTTTAATAAGGAAAAATAAGCTCCTTTTTGAGATCAAAATGAGAGATTTTAACCTAAACATATTTTATATACAAAATATGGATAAAATATAGATGACTAAAAAGAAGATACTTTGGCCACCTCATGCGAAGAGTTGATTCACTGGAAAAGACTCTGATGCTGGGAGGGATTGGGGGCAGGAGGAGAAGGGGACGACAGAGGATGAGATGGCTGGATGGCATCCCTGACTCGATGGACACGAGTCTGAGTGAACTCCAGGAGTTGGTGATGGACAGGGAGGCCTGGTGTGCTGCAATTCATGGGGTCACAAAGAGTCGGACATGACTGAGTGACTGAACTGAACTGAAAAAGAAGATAGTCCTTAAAATCTCACCAGCAAATTTCAGGTAAGAGCCAAAGAGAACATTACTGAAACAAAACCTGAAACAGCAGAAATCACAACAGCTGCCTTCCAAAAGCTTCCAAAAGCTACATATTGTTTCAACAGTGGGGTTTGGAAACTGGCAGAGAAATGCTACATACATCTTCAACTGCCTTGTCTGTCCTCCACTACTCCCAGAGTTTGCTCAATTTCGTTTCCATTGATTCAGTGATGCTATTCAACCATCTCATCCTCTGCCACCCCCTGTTCCTTTTGCCTTCAATCTTCCCCAGCATCAGGGTCTTTTCCAATGAGTTGACTCTTTGCATTAGGAGGCCAAAGTATTGGAGCTTCAGCCCAGCCTCAGTCCTTCCAATGAATATTCAGGATTGATTTTCTTTAGAATTGACTGGTTTGATCTCCTTGAAGTCCAAGCGACTCTCAAGGTTTTTCTTCAACAGCACAATTTGAAAGCATCAATGCTTCGGTGTTCAGCCTTCTTTATGGTCCAACCTCTCTCATCTGTACATGACTACTGGAAAAATCATAGCTTTGACTATATGGACTATTGTTGGCAAGATGACGTCTCTGCTTTTCAAACACTATCTCAGATTCTCATAGCATTTTTTTCCAAGGAGCAATCATCTTCTAATTTCATGACTAGTCACTGCAAAAGACCTACATGCAATGTTTATAGCAACATCATGCACAATAAGGAAAACCTGGAAAACTCGAAAGCCCATCAACTCGTGGATGGATAAATACAGTTTATCCACATAATGAAATTATACTCAGTGATAAAAGGGAACAAATGCTATGACATGTATGAACTTCAAAACTATTACACCAAATGGAAGAAACCAGACACAAAAGGCTGCATATTGTATGACCACATTTAATTGGAATGTCCAGAAAAGGCACCTCTGTAGAGACTGAAAGTACTTTTGTGGTTGCTTGGAGCTAGGGGTGAGGATGAGCTTTAACTACAAGCTGATGTGAGGCTCTTATTTGAGGCCCAGGAATTTTCTAAACCTGGTTTGTATACCTCAGTAAGTCTACTAAAAATCATGAGTTGTACATTTAAAACAGGTGAAATTCATGGCATGTAAGTGGAAGTATTAGTCACTCCATCCTGTCTGATTCTTTGTTACCCCATGGACTGTAGCCTGCCAGGCTCCTTTGTCCATGGAATTGAGAGGGTAACAGGCAGGAAGGCCAGGGATCTCCAAACGGAGGAAATAGCCTGAAAGTGTCAGACATTTTTATCTCTCTTAAGCGGTAGGAAGAAACAAACTAGCAATATTTTTTCCTTCTCTATACAAATTTAAAAGGAAGCTTCTCTTAAAATACTGTGTTGCCATAATGACACCTGGTTTCACCTGAAGTTAACTATTCTTAAACCTAGAGGTGACCAATGCCTTTTTCTTATAGAAATGCTTGTCTTAAGCTATGCTAATGTACCATGCATTTACCCCAAACTCTGTCCTCAAGTCGGTTCTGTCTTTTGGCTCAGAATCTACTTGACAAACCAGTATGCTATACTCAGATATTGTTCCTCTAATCTATGTAAATGAAACTATTTATATGGTGATCTGCCCTTCTTCAAGATTCAAGTTAATCATTTTATGGCCCAGGATGAACCATTTGGTGCCAAGATTATCCCAAAATGCATCTTATGGGTGAGGCTTGGTGCCATTCTAAGTTTTGAGACATTCCTTTATGCTTTATACAAAAGCATAATCAAGCCTCGTCTCTGGCCTCGGATTGAATTCTCCTCTGGGAGCCAACAATCCTGGCGTCTTTGCGTGATTCAACACCAACCTTCTGGAATTCTTCATGCAGGAATACTGGAGTGGTAGCCACTCACTTCTTTTACCTCCATAGAGCTATTTTAAAAGGCCAGTGCAACGCATTGAAACTATTCAATCTGATAAGTAAATTCAGTGCAAAGACTAGTTAACAGATTTCTATGCAAAAGTCAATAGGATTTTTTAAAATAAGTGTTATGCCCAGAGTACGGATCCCAGAACCGAGAGAATAAGATGTCCACGGCAATGCAAAAGCAAAAAGAGGTTTTATTGCTAGCTCGAGCTAGGGCTCCCGTCTCATCCAGTGCAGTGGAGTCTTGACGAGAGCCCCGAGCTCTGGATTACAGCAGTATTTATACATTTAGCCCGGCTCAAATGTTGCAACAGAAGAGTTGGCAAACAGCAATTGGTTAGTTCATGTGTGCGCATGGGATTTTTCAAATCACACAAATCACAAAATCTCATTGGCTCGGGTTTGAATCAAAATCCCAATTCTGATTGGCTAGTGTTTGGCGCAAGTGGGACTTTCCCAGGATGTGGTTTCCTGGAATCATGACTCAGGTTTTCCAAGAATCTGAATCTTAGGCTTAGTATAGCTTTTTGAGCCTGTCATGACTCAGGTCTGGTCCCTTAACAATAAGTAAATCAGTAATAACCAATTAGAACATTTAATGGGATGAAAGTCCTTATTTCAAGGTCAGTAAATGCTCCCTGCCTCAGTTTCGTCCCCTATACATGGGATGGTAGTAACCAGCTCATAAATGAGCTGAGTGGATTAAGAAGTCATATTTGTAAAGTGTGAGAAGTGATGTCTGGGATATAGGAGATGTTCACAGTTAAGTCTTAATACTGATGCACAAAGTACAGAAATAAGAACATTTATTATAACGTTCTTGGTAGAAGTTAATAATGAAAAATAACTAACATTCATACCTTTATTTTTTAATTCATTTATTTTAAAATATTAGTGTTTGCGCAAGTGGGACTTTCCCAGGATGTGGTTTCCTGGAATCATGACTCAGGTTTTCCAAGAATCTGAATCTTAGGCTTAGTATAGCTTTTTGAGCCTGTCATGACTCAGGTCTGGTCCCTTAACAATAAGTAAATCAGTAATAACCAATTAGAACATTTAATGGGATGAAAGTCCTTATTTCAAGGTCAGTAAATGCTCCCTGCCTCAGTTTCGTCCCCTATACATGGGATGGTAGTAACCAGCTCATAAATGAGCTGAGTGGATTAAGAAGTCATATTTGTAAAGTGTGAGAAGTGATGTCTGGGATATAGGAGATGTTCACAGTTAAGTCTTAATACTGATGCACAAAGTACAGAAATAAGAACATTTATTATAACGTTCTTGGTAGAAGTTAATAATGAAAAATAACTAACATTCATACCTTTATTTTTTAATTCATTTATTTTAAAATATAAATTTTTTAATTTTAATTGGAGGTTAATTACTTCACAGTATTGTATTGGTTAGAAATGATTATATGAATAATGTCAACACAAAGAAAACTGCAGAGTCTTTTAAAAGAATGATATTGATCCACACGCTTTTGCCTGGAAAAACCTCCAAGATACACTGTGAACTGAAAACAGCAAATTTCAGAAAAATAAAAATATGATGACTCTATTTAAGTTAAGACAACATTGAGTGTCTACATGAGTGCATAAATTAGTAAAACAGAGGTCCTGAACTGAATATATAACAATCGGGACTATGGGTGATTAATGAGAGAGAGACAGAGAGGACATTAACTTTTCATTTTGCATTTCTGTGTTGCTTAAATATTTGAACACAAAAATAGAGTCCAAAATTTGCACATGATTAACATGGAAAGTGAGACAAACAGACCATCTCCTCCACCTGGTAGAGCAGGCTGCTGTGAACCCATGAGCCTTTGTGTGCCCAGAACATCAGGCCATGGGCAGCAAAAGAAACACATGCAGCGCCTTCAGAGGTGATGGCTTTTTAAAGTTTTTATGTAATTACCTTACACCTGCAGGACCTGAACAGAAGAAATGGGTCAACGTTGCTTCATGGGTCAACGTTAAAGTCTTTAAGAAGAGACATATATTTATACGTATATATTTATATACATATTTATATTTATATACAAATATTATATTTATATTTATATACAAAGAAACTATTCTGCAGAGTATACTAGTCAGTTTCATATTTTCCCGACTTGAATACAATCATCCCTTTTGAACTGTGTTGCAAAGATGACTTTGGTTCAGAAATTGCAAAGTGCCATTAATATTGGAAGAACAACAACTTGTTTATTACATAATGTGGTTCAGCTGGTTCAGAGTTAAAGCAGAATATTATCACTTCTGTAGTGAGTGGTCTGCATAAGAAAAACCCAAGAGACACACAGATATAAACCAAAGCCCAGCCTTCATTTTTCTGGTTTTTACCTAATTTGAAACGTTTGGAGTGTTAGAACTTCTCTCCACCCCACTGAGTGCTTTTCTATTAATCAGATATTTCCTGTTATCAAGAAGCATTTCCTCAGATTGTCTCAATTTTTATGTTTTTATGGTATTATATAACATATTATCCTGTTAGCAGATCAAAAATGATATTTATCTTGTTAGATGTTTTCTTGTTATTGCACTAAGATCCTGTGGCTCTAAAGCAAACAGGAAGGGAAATGTCCTCTGTTCCATAGGCAGAGAATCAGATCAACAGAGAATAGAACGCAGGGCAATTATGCATCACCACACAATTGGTCACTGTCAATATCTAAGCATGAAGAGGAAGCACGCTTCCTAGGAAGGTTGTATTCTGCGTCAAGAAACAAGATATTTGGTCCTCTATTTTGTCTGGACTTCCCTGGTGGCTCGGACGGTAAAGAATCTGCCTGGCAGTGCAGGAGATGGGCTCCATCCCTGGGTGGGGAAGGCACCCTGAAAGAAGGCAATGGCATCCCACTCCAGTATTCTTGCCTGGAGAATTCCATGGACAGAGGAACGTGGCAGGCTATGGTCCATGGGGTCACAAAGAGCTGACACAACTAAGCAACTAACACACACATATTTTCACCTGCCTGAGTTTCTCCTGCTGGGTAACAGCCATAGGGAAGGAACAAAGAGGGAGAGCTGTAAGAATCAGTCTTAAGATTCTGAAATTAACGGTAAAATGCATATTCCATATGGTTTGCATGTAATGCTTGCGTGAAGCTCGTTCTGACAGGAATAGACTGTTAGGCTGAAATGATGGAAGTCAGCTGGAAACCCTCTCGTTAAGACGAATGGGAGAGAGAAAGACAGCCCCCTGATGGTGTCGAGTGGGCTGCTTCTGGAGCAGGGGCCTGCAGCAGCAATTTTCCAAAGGGTGGCTGATAAAAGCAGGAGATGGGAAAATCAATACTTGGGGCCAGTAGCGGTCACAGTTCATTAAGACATCAGGTTTGGGGCAAGACAAGGACAAATACACCTTCCCTGTGAGTCAAGGTCCCCTGGGCTTCCGCCATCTCTAAGTCACTGGGTCTCCATAGTCTTTGACACCCTAATAACCAGAGTCAGCATCACTAAACGTCCTTCTGGGAATATTTCAGTTGATGAAACAAACAGTCATATGAGAAACCTTAAAAACTCAAAGTACCCAGGGACCGCAACCCCACTGTTATTTCATACCAGCCTGCTCTCCACCTTACTCTGCACATTTAAACATGTCCTCTTTTTTTTTGTGAAACAGTAATCATTAAACTACAGAAACTTATTTTAAAAATTCATGGTTAGTATTTAGTGGAGATACATTTGTCTAACCATAATCTTGAATTTTAAGAGCTACTACATTTTAATTGAATAAAAGTCACCTTGACTGCATCTTAAAGACTATTTGCATACTAGTTGGTGGCTTAGACAGTAAAGTGTCTGCCTACAATGCTGGAGACCTGGATTCGATCCCCGGGTTGGGAAGATCTGCTGAAGAAGGAAATGGCAACCCACTCCAGTAATCTTGCCTGGAAAATTCCCTGGATGGAGGAGCCTGGTAGGCTACAGTCCATGGGGTCGCAAAGAGTCGGACACGACTGAGCGACTTCAATGTCAAGTGTATATCAATGTCTTTTTAATCTAATTAATCAGTTTAACCTCATCACAAATTCAGAGAAAATGACTTAGTTCGTGGTGTGAGGTGACAAACCAGGAATCGCTCTTGGGAGAGGAGAATTCTATCGGTTATCTCTTTCCAAGCACAGGAGACAATGGATCTAGTTTGGTATGGAAAACAAAGCCTGGCAAATGCCCTCGGTCACGGCAACATTAGTGCCTCTGGGGCAGGCTGCAGGAGTCTTATGAGCAGTACCAGAGGCTTGGAATACTAAGGACCAGATCTGAAAGCCTGGGGTGGTTTTGTGTTTCCCTGGGTAATCAGCACTTAAAACATTTTAAAAGTACTAAGCCTGTGAGCTCAAGTTAAGTTCATGTCTCTTATAATCTCCCATCCGCCCACCTCCCACTGCTTTCTTTTGACAGATTCAATAATAAGGATAATTCCTTTTAAATTATTACTGTGGAGTATTTCCTTCCTTGCTCACAGTGTGTCCTGCTCAACGAGCACTTTAGACTTCAGGCGTTGTAATCCAACAACAGGCAGATCATCTCCGCCAAATGCAGAAATCTGATAACACAGCGGGGAAACACTTGGTGCCCTTGAGTTTGCTTCAGGGCCAGACTCGCCAATACGGACTCTCTGTCCACATCCAGGGAGGGTGGTTCTAGAGCCTTCAGAGGTGGGGCTCCAGTTGGGGGAAGCTGGAGAGGCTGCTCCAGTAGACCTTCCTTAGAAGGGCCACCTAGCACCAGGGGACACACTGATCCCAAAGGCACCAGGATGCTCTCCGGAGTGGTCAGGGGGTCAGTGGGCACAGAGCAGCAACCTGAGAGTAAGGTCACCCTCGGGTCTGGAGGGACCACCTTTCCACAGTTCTTGAATGACTGCCAGCATCTGTACGACCCCCCAACACCTACACTCTATTTCTCTCTCACTTTCTTCCTGAGACAGTTTCTCTGGGGCTCTAGAATCCTAAATCAAGGGCATCCACTAAATCATGCTGGCCTGCCAGTAGCTTTTAAAGCCAATGTGTCTAAACCCTTTCTCTGTTTGTGTACAACTCCTCCATCATCTAGGGGTTTTGCACCTGAGGTTTCCAGGTCTCCAGTCTGGGCTTCCCTGGTGGCTCAGATGGTAAAAAAAATTCTGCCTGCAGTGCAGCAGACCCAGGTTCAATCTGTGGGTTGAAAGATCTCTTGGAGAAGGGAATGGTGACCCAGTCCAGTAATCTTGCCTAAAGAATCCCATGGACAGAGGAGCGTGGAGGACTCCAGGCCATGCGGTCACAAAGAGTCAGAGGTGACTGAACCCAAACACTAATTTGACCTCCTGATGACACCACAACAAATGAAACACACTCTGTAAGTCATCTCACTCAACTCAGTGTGTGATTTTCTTAGACAAGAAAATGCTATGATGTGATTAGATAAGCAGAAGTTTCATCCTGGTCTTAGCTTCCCTGGTGGCTCAGAGGTTAAAGCATCTGCCTCCAATGCAGGAGATCCAGGTTCGATACCTGGGTTGGGAAGATCCCCTGGAGAAGGAAATGGCAATCCACTCCAGTATTCTTGCCTGGAGAATCCCATGGATGGAGAAGCCTAGTAGGTTACAGTTCAGGAGGTCGCAAAGAGTCGGACACGACTGAGCGACTTCACGTTCGTTACCTTACCTCACCTTATGATGAAATGGCATCACCCTTTCAAAAGGAAACATCAAAGAAACAACCAATGAAAGCTAACCTAGCCTTATACAAGCAGGGCAGAGCCATTGTCTCTCTAGGCCGGAACAATTTGTGTTGTTACCATGAAAGGAGGCTCGCACGCACTAAGTCGTGTCTGACTCTCATGGTCTGTGCCCCGCCAGGCTCCTCCATCCACGGGATCTCCCAGGCAAGAGTACCAGAGCGGGTTGCCATTTCCTCCTCCAGGGGACCTTCCCGATTCAGGGATCGGACTCGCGTGTTTCGAGGCTGCTGCTTTGGCAGGCAGATTCTTTACCACCGAGCCACCTGAGAAGCCCTCGTATGGGAGGGCAGGCAGCGGAGAGAAGATCCCTGAGAATTACCAGGAGATACAGGACAGCCTCTCTTGAATTGTCAGGGACTGTCTCTCATCTCTTAGTGAGTCTCTCAGCTTCTCTTTGCTGTCCATCCACAGACTTTCCATTCCCTTTCCAAATCCCACCCTTTATTTGGTGGCAGGGCCCAACCACATTCATAAAAGCATGGCATGTGTTTCTCAGACAAATATATGTATACCTATGGCTGGCTCATGTGAGGTTTGACAGAAAACAGCAAACTTCTGTAAAGCAATTATCCTTCGATTAAAAAAAAAGTCTTTTCTAGCTTAGCCATGATACCTGCTAGAACAGTCCAGAGTGTGAAAAGACTGCTCAGCCTGACGACTTTGGAAGACTCGGTTCAAAAGGAAACTTTCTTCTGGAGAAATATGAACTGTGTCTCCTGAAAACAAGCTCAGCACTTTCCCTGGTAAAAACAGGCCAATCGAAGTACCACTTGTTACCGAGATTTTTATGTCTGTTTGATCGCATGTTGGGCTGACACCCTCCCCAGTTTAATTGCCTTTGCAGCGTTCTCTTTGGTGTTGGGTTTCTGGCTGTCTAATCAGAGCAGCAAGGGACACCGTGTGTTCTCACAGGGATATCCCGTTTCAGCCACTAATTGTCAAGGTTTGGGAAAAGGTCAGCTAAGCTTATCTAAACACCTACAATGAATCAGAAATTTTTGAATGTCTGTCTTTTCTCAATGATAACATTAATCAAAGTGCATACTCACTATAAAATAGCTTGCTCAGTCACTCAGTTGTGTCCAACTCTTCGAAGCCCCAGGGACTGTAGCCTGCCAGCTCCTCTGTCCATGGGATCGTCCAGGCGATAATACTGGAGTGGTTGCTACTTCCTCCGCCAGGGGATCTTCCTGACCCTGGGACTGAACCCATGTCTCTTGTATCTTTGGCATTGGCAGGAGGATTCTTTTCCACTCTGCCACCTGGGAAACCCCTTGATTGGCTTGCTCAATAATCTTGGCTAAGGAATTCAATAATATTAACACACTGATGACCTCCTAATTTATAAAAGGTTGACTAAAAGGTCATACATATATTATGATTCCTTTCAGTTCAGTTCAGTTCAGTTTAGTCCAACTCTTTGCGACTCCATGAACTGAAGCACGCCAGGCCTCCCTGTCCATCACCCACTCCAGGAATTCACTCAAACTCATGTCCATCAAGTCAGTGATGCCATCCAGCCATTTTATCCTCTGTCGTCCCCTTCTCCTCGGGCACCCAATCCCTCCCAGCATCAGAGTCTTTTCCAATGAGTCAACTCACTCACTTTTAAAACAGCATTTGGAAATAGGTAATGTTCTTTTTCTTGTTTTATAGTAGATGAGAAAATTGTAGTTCAAACAATGTACATACTTGGGCTCACAAAAGTAGTAACGGAAGTTTCCAGTAAGCCTCATCACCTCCCATCACCTCGTCACCTCCTCTGAATTCTGGAAAATGGGCAGTCCGTGAACTGGTAATTGGTGATGAACATGAGAGGAACACATGGGCTCCTGATACGGAGCTGAGCCCGATCCCTCCCTTTTCTTTCCAGAGCGGTACAGCATCGGGACAGACCAAGACCGGGGACCCTTGGCTGCAGAGCTTGCACCTGGACAGATGTCTCCTCCAGCAACAATATACAAAGAAACTATAAAGGACTAGAAACAACCACATATATTGACTGCTGGGGCAAATTATAGACAAGAAGGTGAAAGACAGACCAAAAATGCAACGGCCACCTCTGAAGAGCCCTGAGGAAAAGCAGGGCACTGTGCACGCCCCTGTATCAATGCCAGCGAAGCAGCGGGCGGATCACTTAGGCCGCCCCTCCGGACCAAGCCCGGACACCCACCCCCCCCACCCTGCGCAAAGAACCAGCTCACCCCCCACAGGAAGCGAGGGGACAAGGGAAGCTGCCACCAGTTCTGACTTCCTCCTGCTGCAGCCAGGCCCCCAAACAGTTCAGTTCAGTTCAGTTGCTCAGTCGTGTCCGACTCTGTGTGACCCCATGAATCGAAGCACACCAGGCCTCCCTGTCCATCACCAACTCCTGAGTTCACTCAGACTTGTGTCCATCGAGTCAGTGATGCCATCCAGCCATCTCATCCTCTGTCGTCCCCTTCTCCTCCTGCCTCCAATCCCTCCCAGCATCAGAGTCTTTTCCAATGAGTCAACTCTTCACATGAGGTGGCCAAAGTACTGGAGTTTCAACTTCAGCATCATTCCTTCCAAAGAAATCCCAGGGCTGATTTCCTTCAGAATGGACTAGTTGCATCTCCTTGCGGTCCAAGGGACTCTCAAGGGTCTTCTCCAACACCCCAGTTCAAAAGCATCGATTCTTCAGCACTCAGCCTTCTTCACAGTCCAACTCTCACATCCATACATGACCACAAGAAAAACCATAGCCTTGACTAGACGGACTTTTGTTGGCAAAGTAATGTCTCTGCTTTTGAATATGCTGTCTAGGTCTGCCTAAATCCCTTGTCTGGCCTCTGATCAATTTCTATTGATAAGGAGGCCAAGAACCCTGGTTGGTAACAGCATCCCTTTGTTTCTAGTCATCCTGAGTTGATTAGTGGCACCAGACAATGAGCCCAAGCGACAGGGAGAGCACCAAGGTGCTGTCCCCACTCTGAATAGTGTCCTGGCATGAAAGACCCAGGCGTGTCACACGAGTCCCTGCAGTCTCTCATCTCGTCGTAGAGGAGGACACAGAGGAGACTGACTCTTAACCTCACCATCTCTTTGTTTCATTGCTGAAAATTGATACAGAATTTGAGGACATTCAATGCTGGGATCAAAGGGGATCATCTTTAATTTTCTTTTTTCTTTGATATTTTTTTCCTGCCCTTGAAGCCACATGTGTCAAAGGGCAAGATATTTTAATTGGCCCTGGGGTTAGTAAGCCAAACACACCGCATCCATTTCTTAGTTCAGTTACAAAAGAACACAGCTGGTGTGCTCTTTGTGAAGACAGTTTTCTGACAGCAGGTAAAGACATGGCAATCTCTTATGAGAATTTAAGCTCTATGAGGACAGGGATTTTTTTTTTCTTTTTCCTGCTTTGTTCACTGCTGTTTCCTTGTTGCTTATGAATGAGCCTGAGTTTTGGGAGGTTAGGATCAGGAGATGTAAGCTATTACAGACAGAATGGATAAACAAGAAGATCCTACTCTACAACACAGGGAACTATAGTCAATATCCTGTGATAAATCATAAAGCAAAAGAACATGAAAATGCATATATATGCATATATATATCTGAACCACTTTGCTGTACAGCAGAAATTAAACACAAGTTTGCAAATCAACTGTACTTTCTTATGGCTGACTGAAGTGACTTACCAGCAGCAGCAGCAGCAGATGATAAAGAATCTCCCCACAATGCAGAAGATCTGGATTCGATCCTTGGGTCAGGAAGATCTCCTGGAGAAAGGAATGGCTACCTACTCCAGTATTCTTGCCTGGAGAATTCCATGGACAGAGGAGCCTAGAGGGTTACAGTCCATGGGGTCGCAGAGTCAGACACGACTGTGTGACATACTTTATACTACAGTATGCTTTAATGTGCCTGATACATCATAAGGGCTGATTAGGTAGTATTTGGATGGAGTGACTCTATGTATTTAAAAATAAACTCCTTCTCAAATAAGACCACCTTAATCTTAAGGGGCGTGGCATGGAAGAGACTTGTCATTGCCCCCATTCCTCTGTAGAAAACCCTTCATTTCTATCTGGGCAAATGGCTATTTAGAACAGAAACTGAATTCCTCCCCCTCCCCGGCAGGTAGATGGGCCATGCGACTGGGTTCTGATGAGTAAGAGAAATCTTTGTCCGAGTTCCAGTGCACTCCCTTCCTTTCTGTTGGCTGGGCTGAGTGTGTGATGACTGAGACACCAGAGACCATGATGCCGGAGTCCCCTGTTGAGGATGGAGCGGCAGCTCCGTGGGTGCGGTTGGGAGCCCCAGCACCACAGAGCTAGTGCCAGATGCCTTTTACACGGAAAGTAAACAAACCTCAACCTCACGCCTTGTTGTTGTTGTTCAGTCACTCAGTTGTGTCCAACTCTTTGCAACCCCATGGAATCTAGCCCTCCAGGCTCCCCTGTCCTTGGGATTCTCCAGGCAAGAATACTGGAGTGGGTTGCCATGCCCTCCTCCAGGGGATCTTCTCCAACAAGGGATCAACCTGGCTCTCTTATATCTCCTGCACTGATAGGTATATTCTTTATCTCTGAGCCGCCAGGAAAGCCCCAATAAGCCACTGCTATTTGGGGTTTTCTGTCACTCAGTCAAAACTAATCCAGAAGGATAGAGATGAATTGCCATACCCAGTTATTAGTGATAAAGAAAT
The DNA here is from genome assembly GCA_006408675.1 of Madoqua kirkii. Taxonomy (NCBI): domain Eukaryota; kingdom Metazoa; phylum Chordata; class Mammalia; order Artiodactyla; family Bovidae; genus Madoqua; species Madoqua kirkii. The sequence continues at coordinate 20,746 of SJYC01114087.1, read as the reverse complement.
GAACATATCTTTACAGAATACATGTATAAAGTCATCTAACCATTGGCTTAACACAACATGTTATTTTATTGAGAGAGTCTCAGTTTTGTGTTTCCTGCAAATGACCGGTATGAGGTGTTGCTCTGGCTTGTAATCAACGTTGATATATTTTAAGAAATCCAGTTGCTCAAGTGTGTGGCACGGTAGAGAGTTCCAGAAGCAGCTGCACACCATGTTTCTTGCTGTCTGTCATCAATGGTCAGTACGTGGAGCTTGTAGGGAGGGGATTAATGAAGATCAAAGAAGTGTCTTGATGTCTCAGCATCTTTTCAATCAGGTTTCTGCATCACAGCTTTACTCTTTGGTTTGAAGCAAATTCTCAAAAAAAAAAAAAAAAAAGATAAAAGAAGACCTGTGCATTTCAGAGGTGTGGCAAAGCATTAGGCCAAACGCAGAGTACTTGCTTTGTCTTTAACCTTGTGGACTTTCTATGAGCAAATTAATCCCTACCTATGTTTTCAAATATAAACTCTAATCTGGGGATCTCACAGTCTTTTGATATTCAATCTTTTCTTAAACAATGCTTTCTTGTCCCACTTTGTATTAATTCTTTAAGTCAGTATTTTATCAAAATTCATTGCATTTCTTTCTTATTAAAGAAAAATGTCCTTAATAAATAAGCTTCTACCTATTGGCAACTTTCATAATTTTTTTCACCAGTTCCAATAAAATTTCTTGCCACCAGTGTCTCTTTCTTATTAAGAATTAGTGCTCTCTGAAAAATGCCATATGATATCCCTTATAAGTGAAACCTAAAGTACGACACAAATGAATTTATCTGTAAAACAGGAAACAGACTCACAGACATAGAGACCAGGCTTGTGGCTGCCCAGGGGGAGTGGAGTAGGAGAGGGATGGAATGTGTAGATGGATAAGCAAGAAGGTTCTGCTGTAGACCACAGGGAACTATATTCAATATCCTGTGATACACCACAATGGAAAAGAATCTAGATACACACACACACACACATACACACACACACACACACACACACACGTATAGATGTATAACTGAATCCTTTTGTTGTAAGCAGAAATTAACCCTACATTTTACAGCAACTATTTGTTATTGTTTAGTCACTAAGTCAGGTCCTGTTCTTCTGTGACCCCATTAACTGTAGCCCACCAGGTTCCTCTGTCCATGGAGTTTTCCAGGCAAGAATACTCAAGTGGGTGGCCACTCTCCAGGAGTTCTTCTTGACCCAGGGATTGAACCCACGTCTCCAGCACTGACAGGCAGATTCTTTACCATGTGAGCCACTAGGAAAGCTCACAAATCAATTACACTTCAGCAAAATAAAATTTACTAAAAAAGAAGTCCCGATTCCTTCTTGGTCTTATGTTCAGTTGTATCTTGGACTTACCCTCTGGTTTTACAAGTTCAGCATTTTCCTGTTTGAAGCTGACCTGTTCAGACCCCCTTTCAGTCCTGTTCCCTCACCCCTGTTTCTCATGCTGATGAGGACACTGTGATAGCCTCAGTGAGCCGAGCCAGCAACCTGGGAGTTACCCAGGACTTTATGTCCCGTAGTCACTCGGTCACCAGCTCATCAGTACCAGTCACAGTATGTTTGTCTTTCATTGTTTTGGCCACTACCTTATTTAATTTCTCATCACTTTTTGCACACATGTTGTCTGGAGTCTTCAAACTCTGCCTCCCATTTCATTCCACTTCAGTTTATCCTCTGCCCTGCAGCCACAGAGCTCTGAGCACAGTGGAAGCCTAGAAAATTAAGCTCCTGAGCTGGACAGGTCTGACCGGAGGAGCTGGCGGCTGCTGGCCCTTTGGCCTCGTCTACTAGCCTTTTAGGAGAAGGCGATGGCACCCCACTCCAGTACTCTTGCCTGGAAAATCCCAGGACGGAGGAGCCTGGTGGGCTGCAGTCCATGGGGTGGCTAAGAGTCGGACACAACTGAGCGACTTCACTTTCACTTTTCACTTTCACGTATTGGAGAAGGACATGGCAACCCACTCCAATGTTCTTGCTGGAGAGTCCCAGGGACGGGGCGGGCCTGGTAGGCTGCCATCTGTGGGGTCGCACAGAGCCGGACACGACTGAAGCGACTCAGCAGCACTTGCCTTTTAATCCCACCCTTTTGTCTTTGCAGGGTCTGCAGTTTATGGCAATGTGAGGCGAGGGCTGTGAGCGCAGCCCTGCATTTACCTCCATTGTCTCATTTCCTGCCAGGTAGTCTTTAAAACTCAGCAGAATACGTGATCTGGGACATGGCCTGGCTGTGGGTCAGTCTTACCCTGTGGAATCTACTGAAAAGACTGTAAACAGCCTGAGTGGAGACTGCCCTTTGCCCCCATCTCCAGCACCAAGTAGAGAAACTGACACCTGCATGCCGTGTGCTAAGCTGCTTCAGTCGTGTCCAACTCTTTGTGACCCTATGGACCACAGCCTGCCAGGCTCCTCTGTCCATGGGATTCTTTCAGGCAAGAATACTGGAATGGGCTGCCATGCCCTCCTGCAGGGAATCTTCCCAATCCAGGGTATGAACCCACATCTCTTGTGTCTCCTGCATTGGCAGGCAGATTCTTTACCACTAGCGCCAGCTGGGAAGCCCAGAAATTCACACTTAGTGTGTGAGTGCTTGAGTGAGTGTGTAAACCTCCATTTGAATCATCTGGGCCCCTTAACAAAGAGCCACAGATTTTCAGAAAAGTCTTGTTTTCTTTCTAGTCCATACCTATTTTTCATTCTGCGAGGAAAAAAGGAAAATTCAGATAGGTTAACTCATTTCTATAGAACAGTTTATTTTTATTTTTTAAAAAATTTCCTTCAAATTCTACCTGATTGAGTTTTCTCCAAATCATGGAACCAAAGCAACAATTCAACCAGGTTATTTTACATCTTATTTTTGTTTTTAGAGCTTCTGTCTTTGTGCGCAGACAATTCACAGCTGATTGAAAGTCAGTGGATACTAAACCCTAGAGACTTTATCTCTCATGAGGCAATCATGCTTGGCATGGCCACAACTGTTTGTAGTGGTTGGTCAAGTACTTATCATCTGAAGAAAAAATAGAGCATGACGAATCCTGTTTTGGGAAGAAGGTTGAGGGAAATAAGAAGGAAATTTATATGAGTATCTACTGTGTCAGACACTGTGAAGAGGTTCACGAGGTAAGATTAAATCCTCGCAGACAACCTATTAAGGAGAAATGATTGGCACAGTTGGACAGCCGAATATAGTAAGATAGAGAAAAGGGTAGTCTGAATTATGAAAACAGTTCCCTTTGCAAACTCTTTCCAGCAGCCCAGACCACAGTCTGTCATTAATGCCCATGAGAACCCTTGGCATGAAAACATGAGTGTTCGCGAATCTGTTTTCCTTTAATTCCATCAGCTAATGACTTGTTTAAATTTAATCATGTGGCTGCTTTGAAAATAAGCTTTTATTTCAGAAGAATCTTATATTTATAGGCAATTTGATAGAGCTAGTAGAGAATTCCCCTCTTTACTATGCTTGGTTCCCCCTACTGTTAACCTCTCACCTTTGTGAGATACGTGAGTCAAAATTAAAGAACCTGCACGGATACATTGCTGTCAACAAATCCACATGACTCAGATTTTCTTAGCGTTTCTCTGTTTTTTTATGTCCTGGGATCTCACCCAGCACAGTATATTACACCTAGTCATCATGGCTCCTTAGACCCCTCTTGGTCACGGCAATCTCTCAGATTTTCCATAATTTTACGACCTTAATAGTGCCCATTAAGTATTTTATAAAATGCTCCTCAATTTGTATTTGTCTGATGTTTTCTTTTTTTAGATCTCCTATAATTTTTTTGTTGGAGTATAGTTGCTTTGGGTTTCCTTGGTGGCTCAGTGGTAAAGAACCACCTGCCAATCTTGGAGATGCAGGTTTGATCCCTGGGCAAGAAGATCCCCTGGAGAGGGAAATGGCAACCCACTCCAGTATTTATTCTTGCCTGGAAAATCCCATGGACAGAGGAGACTGGTGGGCCACAGCCTGTAGGGTCACAAAATAGTAGGACATGACTCAGTGACTAAACAACAATATAGGTGCTCCACAATGTTGTGTCAGTTTCTGCTGTACACAAAAGTGAATCAGCTGTACGTTTACATATATCCTCTCCCTTTCAGATTTCCTTCACATTCAGGTCTCCACGTGCATTAAGCAGAGTTCTCTGTGCTGTATAGTAGGTTCTCATTAGTTATCTATTATTTATAGTAATAGTAGTAGTGTTAGTCACTCAGTCGTATCTGACTCTTTGTGACCCCATGGACCACAGCCCACCAGGCTCCTCTGTCCATGGGACTTTCTAGGCAAGAATACTTGAGTAGGTTGCCATTCCCTTCTCCAGGGGATCTTCCTGACCCGGAGACTGAACCTGAGTCTCCTGCATTGCAGGCAATTCTTTACCGTCTGAGCTACATGGTCATTTACATGTATGTGAATGTATGTACACATGTCAACCTCAGTCTCCCAGTCGGTCTCAGCCCTCTTCCCCTTGGTGTCTGTACGTTTGTTCTCTACGTCTCTGTATCTGTCTGATGTTTTCCGCACAGCATTGTCATCACTGGAACATAAAGACTGAACTAAACAGTGAGACAAACAACTCGGATTTCCCCCAAAGCTCAAGCTATGATCACCTCTGGAGGTTACATGAATTCTTTGAGGGACCCACACAGCACATGAAAGAGAGACAAAGACTGTCCTAGGGACTCTTGTGGTTTGGATCAGTAGCAACATATTTCAGACAGAGCCTGAGCAAAGTGGTATGGGCTGTCCTGAACCATTTCCTTTCAAATACACTAGGGCAATGGCACATGAACAGAAATAAACATAAGTTAATATCTCATAGCTGTTATCAATTCAAAGATACTCCTGGCCTTTCCAGACCTTTAATTTCCATCTCCTTTTTTTTTAATAGCCGTATTTAATGCTATTGAACTTTAATGGGTAATTAGTGAGAAAATTCTTCTAATGCTCAACATTTCCCAGTCTTAAACAACTCATAATTTCTAAGCACCAGCAATTGCATTTTGGATTCAAAATCTCCAGAGGTGAGTGCTGGTGAAGATAGAGCTGAAATAAATATTAAGAGAATGTGGTAATAACATTGATGTCCTCCTTATCCTGAGAGTTTGTAGAACTCCATGGATTAATGACAAGAACTCAAGGAAGAAATTAAGTGGACAGGTGTCACATATGCAAATGAAACTTAGCTACCCTGCTAAATGATAGAAAGTTGGCTTTCAATAAATGTTTGTTGAACTGAATTGAGGTAAAAGGGCAAAGAAACAACTGAAATGACAGTAATGATAACAATAATAATATATAATGAAAATAAGGTAACCACTTAGAGACTATGTTCTTGGTCTGGGTACTTTCCAATCATGGCTTTATTTAATCCTCGTGAAAATCATGTCACTGTCATTATTCTCATTTTAGATTTTTTAAAATATGGACCATTTTTAAAGTCTCTATTGAATTTGTTATGATATTGTTTCTGGGTTGGTTTTTTTTTTTTTTTTGCCATATGGCATGTGGGATTTTAGCTCCCCAACTAGAGATTGAACCCACACCCTCTGCACTGAAAAGCAAAGTCTTAACCTCTGGACTATCTGGGAAGACCCATTGTTACCTTTTAAGGTGAGATTACGGAGGTTATGAGACATGACACATCCAAGGTCACACAGCCAGGAACAGGAGAAGCTGGGAGCTGCTTCTTCTTTCACAGCAACATTCCTCACTTCCCTGATCCAAGGGAACAAGCTGAGGATAAAGGGATGCTCCTCGGGAAATCTCAGAGCTCAGAGATAAATACTTCACCCTATTCTGAGTTAAAGGAGCCAGAGAGTTAGATGAACGTGGCCCCAGAGTTTCCCTCAGGTCCGTTTCTGGCCAAAGGTCTAATGGATCTGCCTCATACACAACACACGTGTCCCGTCCCATCCCTAGAGACCTCTCTGTAAACAGTTTTGACATTTTGTCATCTTCAGTTTTCATGAAAGAAAAACAAAACTTCTTTCAGTGTTTCATGATTAGCTGGGTGTCTCTTCTCTGACCCATTTTAAAGTCTGATGTAAGATGATCAGACGCCTGGCAGGTCAGCTCAAGGCTTTGAAGAATCAGAATCCTTCATGTCTGAGACTGCAGTCCAGCCCACATCTGCTTGTAATACAGAAAATCGTATTTGCCATTTCCTGCTTGCCTAGGATAAAATGTTGGCGGGTTTCTACATTCCACTAGGTTTGACAAATATTATGAAGCTGGCTTCGTAGTCTTATACAGAATACAAGTGGTTGTAATTCTTACCACCATCAAAATGCTGAATTGACGGGCTTTGAATCTGGATTGATTGAGTAAAGGCAACCCCCACCCACTCAACTCTGAAAGCTGTTTTGCACACTTTGAAACATGAGCTGTGATATATCTAGTCTCTAAATATCCATGTTTCCTGATGGGGCTAAGCATTCTTGGAAACATCAAGCAAATTTTAACAGCCAGCACAACTGTTTGTAATAAACTTCACAAAACAAGATGCTCTGTTTAACGCTCAGGCACGTTAAAACTCTGGTTTCAATACAAGAAGAAAGTTTACTCTCTTGAGATTCAGAAGAGAAATTCAGTGTCACAGTCATTCCGTAAGTTTCAAAATGGCTTCTCTTTATGCACTGCCAAGAAGTACCAAGCTCTAATACTTCTTATAAAGTGCCACCCTGATCTTCCCATAATATTATTTTAAACATCGCATCGATCTATACTTTCTGGATGATAGTTGGAGTTCAAGATTGCTTCCTTTATGACTCTACAACCACCCCTGGTGTTCTTTTTTAAGATTTATTTATTTTGTCAACTATCATCCTTGTTAAGAGAAAGAGAAAAAGTTGTGCTTAAGATTTTACAATTCTGGGTACGGAGGTTATGAGACATGACACATCCAAGGTCACACAGCCAGGAACAGGAGAAGCTGGGAGCTGCTTCTTCTTTCACAGCAACATTCCTCACTTCCCTGATCCAAGGGAACAAGCTGAGGATAAAGGGATGCTCCTCGGGAAATCTCAGAGCTCAGAGATAAATACTTCACCCTATTCTGAGTTAAAGGAGCCAGAGAGTTAGATGAACGTGGCCCCAGAGTTTCCCTCAGGTCCGTTTCTGGCCAAAGGTCTAATGGATCTGCCTCATACACAACACACGTGTCCCGTCCCATTCCCTAGAGACCTCTCTGTAAACAGTTTTGACATTTTGTCATCTTCAGTTTTCATGAAAGAAAAACAAAACTTCTTTCAGTGTTTCATGATTAGCTGGGTGTCTCTTCTCTGACCCATTTTAAAGTCTGATGTAAGATGATCAGACGCCTGGCAGGTCAGCTCAAGGCTTTGAAGAATCAGAATCCTTCATGTCTGAGACTGCAGTCCAGCCCACATCTGCTTGTAATACAGAAAATCGTATTTGCCATTTCCTGCTTGCCTAGGATAAAATGTTGGCGGGTTTCTACATTCCACTAGGTTTGACAAATATTATGAAGCTGGCTTCGTAGTCTTATACAGAATACAAGTGGTTGTAATTCTTACCACCATCAAAATGCTGAATTGACGGGCTTGGAATCTGGATTGATTGAGTAAAGGCAACCCCCACCCACTCAACTCTGAAAGCTGTTTTGCACACTTTGAAACATGAGCTGTGATATATCTAGTCTCTAAATATCCATGTTTCCTGATGGGGCTAAGCATTCTTGGAAACATCAAGCAAATTTTAACAGCCAGCACAACTGTTTGTAATAAACTTCACAAAACAAGATGCTCTGTTTAACGCTCAGGCACGTTAAAACTCTGGTTTCAATACAAGAAGAAAGTTTACTCTCTTGAGATTCAGAAGAGAAATTCAGTGTCACAGTCATTCCGTAAGTTTCAAAATGGCTTCTCTTTATGCACTGCCAAGAAGTACCAAGCTCTAATACTTCTTATAAAGTGCCACCCTGATCTTCCCATAATATTATTTTAAACATCGCATCGATCTATACTTTCTGGATGATAGTTGGAGTTCAAGATTGCTTCCTTTATGACTCTACAACCACCCCTGGTGTTCTTTTTTAAGATTTATTTATTTTGTCAACTATCATCCTTGTTAAGAGAAAGAGAAAAAGTTGTGCTTAAGATTTTACAATTCTGGGTTTAAGGCTGAATCTGGGCTTACTTTCTCAAGAACATGACTTACTCTTTTTTTTTTTTTAATCTACCCTACATCATTCACAATACATTATCCCTCAGAAAAGCCCCCTCACGGATGCTAGGATGACATAACAGTCAAGCATGGGATACGTCAACAAACAAGTAAAACTTAATTGATTACCCTCACCTCCATTGCCTGAGTAGTCCATGCTTCTCTCCAAAATATCTGTGGATGCCAGTGTACCCAGATCTTAAGATTCCTTCTACTCCCAGGTTTTGTTCACAGTTTTATCCCATATCAATCTAAATCCAACAATAGTACCTTTGCCATTTTTTATAAAACTTAAGCCACTAACTTCATGACTTTGATAGACTTTGGTAAACTTTTGGACTGTGACAGACTGCGAAAAAGCATAGTTTTTTTCTTGGAAGTTTGGGCATTTTAAAATAAAAAATAAAATAAAGAATCACCATTGCTACTCCTTCTTTCCCTTGGCCCTCTTAAATGAAAGCTCTTTATAAAAAAAAAAAAAAAAGTTCTGAGCTGCCAACAGTAGGTCTTTACTCAATATTGCATCATTAATCAGTTAGGCTAATCAGGTTTGAGGCAGTTACTGCTGCCCGTTTGAGAACCTCTTTTTGGTATATTTGTCTACAGTAGAAGTCCCTGTTGATGCCTTGGTTCTTGACCCATAGACTGGGAACATAGCATACTTATTTCAAAATGATGCACAGTAATGAGAAAAGCATATAACTTATAAGGAAATAAAATAACACTTTTTAAACTATGTTTTGTGATTGTCTCCGAATCTCAGCCAATGCCCATCACCATAAGAACTAGACTTCCTACTGGGTGTGTCACCTGCCATTTGAAACCTCACCAAAGATGTTTGTCTTCAGAGCCCTTAGTTGCTGTTTAGCACTAAGTTGTGCCCAGCGCTTTGTGACTCGACTGCAGCACATCCAGCTTCCTCCTTCTTCAGCATCTTCTGGAGTTTGCTCAGCCTTATGTCCACTGAATCAGTAATGCCATCCAACCATCTCATCCTCTCATGCCCCTTTCTCCTCCTACCCTCAGTCTTCCCGAGCATCAGAGTCTTTTGCTCTTGGTATCATCTAATGTTTACAAACCTGGTGTGAGCAGCAAATGACCTTTACCTCAAGGGTATATCTTTGGTCCCTGTGAAATATTTATATACAGACTGGAGGCATCAATAGAATATTTGAGAACAAAGAGTGGAAACTATCACCTGACATCTTTGGTAGTGAAAAAAGTCAGTCTGATTGGGCCATAGCATCAGTCAGCCCTAGAAGGCAAAAAGTACTAACCATCTCCTCCAGAGGGAAGAATTAGCCACCACACACCCCAGAGGGAAGAAGGATTAGGCAGAGCAGCTTAGACAGACTCAATCCCATGGGCTCACAACAAGGCAGTGAGATTTTGTGAGTTGTGACTTCAAGACCATTTGGCTAAGAATCCATGTTTCCCTCTCTGAAGTTTTCCTTCATTATCTAAATACTCTACACACCTCTGGATGTCCCCCAAAGAAATGATAAATGGAGAACAAAAGCACACTTTCCTAGTTACCTCTGCTACAGGAGACCAGGAGGACTCCTTTCAACTCCCACAGCATAGTCCCCACCTCTGGGTGCCATAATCCAGTAAATGTCCCTTAACTTCACACACACCAGTCAATGCCCTCCCCTCCTGGGAGATCACAGGGAGTGGGCACTTGAAATGCTAAGGAGGAGATGGGCAGCTATGGCTGAAGACAGACTGGAATCTGTAGACAAAGCACTGGGGGAGATAAGCAACAGATTTAAATTTCTCCTGGGAAATAAATCAAGGAAGAAAACCAAAAACTAAACCAAAAAACAGAGAAGGGAGAGTGAAATAAGCATAAAGCTTACTAGATTTTCTGTTTTTCTGATTATTAAAATTGAGCTCCAGAAATAGTCTCAGGGGAGCTTTACATACATGATTCAGCAAACTTTTTCTTAAAAGACCAGATAGTAAAATTTTAGGCTTTGTGGACCAAGAGGTAAAATCAAGGATGTGACGTAGATGCATTACCACTTAAAACAGTACCTTTTGAAAATGTGAAATCCAGCCTTGGTTTGTGGTCTGTATAAAAGCAAGCAGTGGACCAGTGTTGCCCCATGAGCTACAATTTGCTGACCCCTAAAGCCTTCAATGTGTTGTGGGAAATGTATCTTCTCTTAAGAGAAAGAAACAAAAAGAACAAGAAAGCCACTTAGCTATGAGTGAATTTAATGTTGCAAACATATAAACTTAAAATTAATAAAGTACCTAGAATCTGACTCTTATTATTCACAACTCAAGATGTATAATGGGTCAGTCAGCCTCAAGGGTCTCAGGGCAAAAGCTGGTTTTCCCCAACTCTATGGTTTCAAGTAATATTTGTAGAGTGGACTGAGAAATACTGAGATTGTTAGGTTCCCAAGCCAAATCCTGCCTTCATAATCTCCTGTGCATAACAGTTTATGAGACCGTAGTCTCAGAAAACACTTAGAAATAAAAAGAACTACCTTGGTGTTGAAAACATTTTAGAAATGAAGGCATATGTAAAACAATTATCCTCCAGTTAAAAATAAATTTTAAAAGAAGAGGGGAAAAAAAGGAAAAAAATGAAGGCACAGTATTTTTAATTAGGGGAAAGAAGAACAATATAATTTTTCTTCTCATAAAGATGTCCCTGAAGCTCATTTTTGGAAGATCACGTTTGATTCTAACATCTGAAACAAGTAGGTACAATGAACGTATAAATAGCTTGATGGTGGGCTTACTGAACATTTACCAATTTCATTCGGAAAAATTTTAAGGAGAATTTCAGTCATTTCAGCCCTTATATGTCTAAGATCTACTTGAAGGTCATTTTATACATAGTGAACCCAATTCTCACCAGAGTGAAAGCAGGAAACTCTTGTTAGGAAGTTAGTGTGTTATTCCAGGGACAGAGGATGAGGATTTGGACAAGGCTTGTATCATCGAGGACAGTGGTCTCAGAATGTGGTATATTCTGAGAGCTGAGATGATAGACTTTGCTGATGGGCTGGATGAAGAAGATGTTGACAGAGGGGAGGCAAAGCTAGCTCCTGAATTCCTGGTCTGGGAAATTAGATGAATCGTGGTATCATGTCCTGAGATGGGGTAAGTTGGTGGTGGTGGTAGAATTCAAACTTTGGTTTTGTGTATAGTACACTTGAGACTCCTAAGAGATCCAGGTAGAGACATCAAGGCTACAAACCTGCATTGTATCTCAGAGGAGATTTCAGAGATGGAGGTGCCATGTTGGAGTTGTCAGCCTTAATAGAGATTCAAATCCACAGGCTGGATATAATCAGAGAGAGCTGGAGAGCGTAGATGACTTAGAAAAGAGAAGGTCTTCAATCTGGAGCTTCCATTGTGGAGACTTTGGAAAAGCTAGGAGGAGCCATCAAAGAAAACAAAAAGGAAAAACCAGTGAGAAAGAGGAAACCAGGTTGAGGGGGGAGTTCTGTTCTAGAATGGGGATGGGGTGGAGTGGGGTAGGGAGATTTGGTGTGGGAAGGACAGGAGGGAGGGAGGTACCCAGGAGTGACTTTAAACTTGGCCTATTGCAGTCTGCAGCTACCCTGAGAGGGCAATGAGGGACATGGAACCTTGGTTGGAGGGGTTCACAAATCCTTGCTCCTCAAAACATGGTCTCTGGTCTTGAATCATTAGCATCACCCCTGAGCTTGTCAAATATTCAGGATCTCTTGGCTGTACCCCAGACTTACTGAGTTTTATGACAAGCTCATCCCTACGCAAGTTTGAGAAGCATTTGTTCAGCAATTCTGTTGAGGTATTTGGCAACACAGGTTAGTCAAGGAACAGAATTATGCTCCATTATGGCAAAGAAGAAGCAATACAGGATAAACACTTTTTTAAACAAAGATATGGCCTAACGTGTTGATTGCAGTGGCCTAACATTGAAGGATGAGAAGTATTAATAATTGCAAAAGCAGTGAAGTAATGTAGGCCAAAAAAAAAAAGGCGGGGTGGGGGGGGAAATCCAGTGTACAAGTGGAAGTGTGGCCTCACAGAGAAGCAGGAAGGAAGCTAGAGCTCAAGGACTTGTTGCAGGAAGTTCGGCTCTTTTAGTGATGGAGGTGGAGTTGCTCTCTGTTTTTTCTGTTTTCCCAGAGAAATAAAAAACATGTCTACCAGCCGAGAGTAAACAAGGAAGTTTGTGTTAGGAGGGTTAAGGAAAAAATCAGAAGGGATGAACCATTTTCTCTATGAGTCTGAAAGCAGCTTGCAAAAGAAATATAGTGGTTGGACATAGAGACTGCCATACAGCATGAGGTGGGTCAGGTAGAGTGAAACAAGTGTCGTATATTAATGCATACATGTGGAGTCTGGAAAACTGGTATAGATGAACCTCTTTGCAAAGAAGAAGTAGAGACATAGACGTAGAGAACAGATATATGGACACCAAAGGGGAAAGGAAAGGTGAGAGAGTTGGGAGATTGACACATACAAGCTATTGATACCATGCATAAAACAGATAACTAATGAGAACCTACTGTACAGCACGGAGAACTCATTTAATGCACTATGGTGAACTGAATGGAAAGGAAGTCTGGAAGGGAGGGGATACATGTCTACACATAACTGATCCACTTCGCTGTACAGCAGGAACTGACGTAATGCTATGAGTCAACTCTATTCCAATAAAAATTAGTTTTAAAGAAGAGGTGTAGTAGAATTGTTGGGCAGTGCTAAGTATCTACTTGATATTCATGGTCATAAATGACACACACAAAAAGGCCTGCTGGCATAATGACTTACTTTTCTCAATCTGCATTAAGTTCTTTAGGGGCAGGCACAAAATACAGAGTGAATTGGATTTAATTGTCATTGGGGTTCTGCCAGAGAAATATGGAAGTGATGGCACAGAGGGACCAAGGAAGTCCTAAGAAGAGGACATGGAAGTGTAGGCCCCATAAAATGATCAGGCCATACAGTCAGAGACACTTAGAATTGGGGTCTGGGGTAAGGTTGCTAGATCTGGCAAATAATAACCCAAGATATCCACTTGATTTAAATTTCAGAATAAAAACAAGTAGCATTTTAGTAAAAGTATTCCCCCACAAATATCATGTGGCCATAATCATTTATAAATGCATGAAACTGTTTACCTGAAATTCAGATTTAACTGGGCAGCCTGTAATTTGATCTGGAGACCCCAGCTCAAGAGAAAGTGGACTGGGAAGTGACATCATTGCCTGAGAGCTGAAGGCTGCAGAGTGATCTAATCGCCGTGTAGGAAAAGTACAGGGAATGACAAGGCACGGGGAAAGAGGCTCGGGAGGGCTGCGGGGAGAGGCCGAGGAGCTGACAGCTCAGTCTGGGACAGACGATCTTGATGGATGCGAACTCTGTGAAGAGTGAACATAGAAACAGTGATGGAGAACCAGTGAGCCAGGGGCTGAAATCTCTGGCAAATGGCAGGGAAAGACTGGGCACCTTCTGAACAACAGCAATAAGGAGGAATGGCCTCCAAGGAAGGGTGGCCAAAGCTGTAGTCTGATGGCCTGTATTCAGTGGAACCAGTTTTTCTGAGCCAGGAAGACATGCTTGGCAGATGCAGTGAGGAACAAAGGGCATACCTACCCGCCATCCAGATGGACCTGGGGTTAGATGACCAGAAATGAGGGCACTGTCTGAGAGGGTTGCAGGGCATATAGGGTCCTTAGGGAAAAGGCAGGTTTCAGTTAACCATGAACTTGAACTTGTGAGAAGTCTTTAAAGATAGAGAAACTTTGCAGCTGACATTAATAAGGTGCATGGTAGACCTGGGGGTGGGGTGGTGATCTAGGAAGACTCGGAAACTGTTATTGCTGTTCAATCATTCAGTCGTGTCCAACTCTTTATGAACCCATGAACTGCAGCACACCGGGCTTCCCTGTCCTTCAGTATCTCCCAGAGTTTGCTCAAACTCATGTCCATTGAGTCGATGATGCCATCTAACCATCTCATCCTCTGTCGTCCCCTTCTCTTCCTGCTCTCAATCTTTCCCAGCTTCAGAGTCTTTTCCAATGAGTTGACTCTTTGCATCAGGTGGCCAAAGTATTGAAGCTTCAGCTTTAGCATCAGTTCTTTCAGGAAATATTCAGGGTTGATTTCCTTTAGGATTGATTGGTTTGATTTCCTTGCCGTCCGAGGGGCTCTCAAGAGTCTTCTCCAGCACCACTGTTCCAAGGCGTTAGTTCTTCAGTTCTCAGCCTTTCTTATTGTCTGGCTCTCACATCCGTATGTCACTACTGGAAAAACCATAGCTTTGACTAGACAGACCTTTGTAGGCAAAGTAATATCTCTGCCTTTGAATATGCTGTCTAGGTTTGTCATTGCTTTTCTTCCAAGGAGCAAGCGTCTTTTCATTTCATGGCTGCAGTCATCATCCACAGTGATTCTGGAGCCCAAGAAAATAAAGCCTGTCACTGTTTCCATTGATTCCCCATCTATTGGCCATGAAGTGATGGGACCACAGGCCATGAGTGTTGAGTTTTAAGCCAGTTTTTCACTCTCCTCTTTCACCTTCATCAAGAGGTTCTTTAATTCCTCTTCACGTTCTGCCATAAGTGAAAGTGTCATCTGCTATCTGAGGTTACTGATATTTCTCCTTGCAATCTTGATTCCAGTTTGTGTTTCATCTAGCCTGGCATTTTGCATGATGCACTCTGCATACAAGTTAAGTAAGCAGCGTGACAATACACATCCTTAACGTACTCTTTTCCCAGTTTAGAAACAGTCCATTGCTCCATGTCTGGTTCTAACTGTTGCTTCTTGACCTGCATACAGATTTCTCAGGAGGCAGGTCAGGTGATCTGGTATTCCCATCTGTTGAAGAATTTTCCACAGTTTGTTGCGACTAACACAGTCAAAGGCTTTACCGTAGTCAATGAAGCAGAGGTGGGTGTTTTTCTGAAATTCTGTCCAAAGTCTTATGAGGACGACAGCTGGGGTGGTGCTGATGGATGACTGAAGTCTCAGTTAAGCCAGGGGAAGATGGATGTATGTTGAGCAATGACTCCCAATGAACCGTCTGTTAGTCAACGACAGGTAATCAATCCTCTTACAGCCTCATCTCTTAGGTGGTTTGCACTGGTGGGCAGGGAGTGACAACCTGGGAGCAGCGACATCCTTTCTGGGAATGGGATGGGGCGTGCTGTAGGGGAAGAGGATCGCCAAGAACCTGGAGTGCTCCAGGTACCCCCACCCACTGCATGCTGCTCTCCCACTGCATGCCAAGAATAAGGAGCACTTCAAACTCTGTGTCACTGGAGTCACACTTCTGTGACTCCATGGAGGCCACATTTAAACCGTTACCTTAGTGCCTATCAAATTCCAACTTAGAATTTAATGGAGGAGAAGACAGTGAGATATATGAGTCAAGAAAGAACTAGCTATTTATTATTTATCCTCTAAAACTACAGGGGCAATAAACAGTCAGATTTTTGTAATATATGTTTCCATAGATTTTTTTCTTTTTTTCTTTTTCCTATGCTTCAAATGCATGTTGTCATCAGACAATTGTCAGGGTGTATGTTCTATGTGGATGACACCTTCCTTTTTGTGTGCAATACTATTAGGCAGTTATGCTCACATCTTCATACCCACTTCTGCATCTTTGGCTCTCATTAAACCAATTTATTTGTGCCTGGTCGCTTCAGGTGTGTCTGACTCTTTGCGACCCTATACACTGTAGCCCACCAGGCTCCTCCGTTCATGGGATTCTCCAGGAAGGAATACTGGAGTGGGTTGCCACCTCCTACTCCAGGGGATCTTCCTGACCCAGGGATCAAATCTGCATCTCTTATAGCAGGTGGATTCTTCTACGACTAGCACCACCTGAAAAGCTACTATTTCTCCTTAAGAGCAAGTATTTCAGCTCGGGTCACCCTGGCTCCAGACAGAGCATGAACATTTGTTTATACACTCACAGCGACTCGCACGCCTTCCTGGCCACACTCTCTAGCCTCGGTGCAAATTCAGCTCATGTCCCAGCATCCAAGGCCAGGCTGACTTGCTCATTCCAGGCACCCTGTGCCGCTCATCCACAGATGCAGGGAGGGGACCAGCCCCAGACAGGCACTCAGGCTTTCTCATACTCCTGCTGCACCTCTGGGGTGGGGTCCTTGTGTGTGCCCCCTTCCACCCCCGGGTCCCTGTGCAATCTCACCACACCACACACTTTCATCCCTGAGAACTGGGGGATCCCACAGGACAGTCTCAGAGTCCCAGCCTGTCTATGAATGGTTCTACTCATTAAGGAGCAGAGGAGGCATGCTTTTTAGAGGAAAACAGAGAGATCTGCAGGAGTAAATGCTGGAATGGCAGGAGGGGGGAAAGGAGAATGAAAACCAAAACGGCCATGGCCAGGTTCCTAGCCCTGTCCTATGTTTAGACTTTAGTTACTGATTAAGGAGCCACATCTGGGTGTCCCTTGCCCCCTTGCTGGCACCCACTCCCTGCTCCGTGGACTGCACCCAGGCTGACAATCACTGACAAGTCTCCGAGGGGCCTAATGGCTTCCTGGCCCAGACAGGATTTCTGGGACTAAGTGTCCTTTCCTTGACAGCCACAGAGTTATTGATCTCCACTTGTCTCATGGAACTGCCATTTCTTAGACAAAATAAATCACTTCAAATTGGCTTTGACCAGTAGGCTGGAACCAAGCAGCGCTTCCTCTTTTTCTCCACTCTGGGAGCCCAGTGTAATAGGATAAAGGCTACTGTGGGCCACTTGGGGCTTCCCTGATGGCCCAGGGGTAAAGAATCCGCCTGCCAATGGGCTTCCATTTCTTTCTCCAGGGAATCTTCTTGACCCAGGGATCAAACCCACATCTCCTGCATTGGCAGGTGGGTTCTTTAGCACTGAGCAACCAAGAAATCTTGTCCATTTGAAATCAGGGGATGAGGTGACAACCCTACAGTTTTTCTGTGTGATGGGAAGAGTGGTAATAACTGAGTTGTCGGTGATTACATGTGACTTCCCCACGTTACACTACAAAGTTGAAAGGAAGACTGTTTATCTTTGTGGTCCCTGCAGGTGCCAGGCCACTAGCGGAGGGATATAATAAAAGCTATGGTAGGGAACTCTGCTCGATATTATGTAACAGCCTAAGTGGGGAAAAAAAATTAAGAATAGATACATGGATATGTATAATGGGGCTTCCCTGGTGGCTCAGGGAAGGGAGAGAATTTCCTGGTGGGAGAGAATTTGCCTGCAACGCAGGAGATCTGGGTGGGGAAGATCTCCTGGAGAAGGAAATGGCAACGCACTCCAGTATTCTGGTCTGGGGAATTTCATAGACAGAGGAGCCTGGTAGGCTACAGTCCACAGGGTTGCAAAGAGTGAGGACGCAACTGAGCAACCAACAGCATGTGTATAACTGAGTCACCTGCTGTATGCCTGAAGTTAGCACAACATTGCTAATCAACTCTACTCCAGTACAGAATAAAAAGTTAAACATAGTTCAGTTCAAAATAGGCGTATTCTAGGCTGACTCGGCAACTCTGTTAACATGGTCTCCTTTTCTACATGCGCCCGCTGCACACAGGTGGGCTGGTCCCTGCAGAGAAAATGTCTGGAACTTCCTCAGAGAACAGTAGGACTCTTGCCGCCTTCAGATCATCCCCCACAGCTTCAGCTCATCTGAAGAAACAAGCTTCAGGCCCCCGTGAGGCTGGTGGGACTCCTCTGCTGAGTCTCCATCTCCTGCCTGGAAAGAGGGGGACTCCTGTCCACCACCTTCTCCCTTCAGTCCCCTCATCCTCCTCTTTATCCCTCTTGACAATGGAAGCTGAGTTGCCTCCTTTTATAGCCGCATCTTAGGACGTTTGGTGAACTCCTCAACTCCCCTAACGGCAGCCTTAAGAAAAGCACAAGGTTTTATTTATTTATTTTTTATCTTCATCTGGTGTTCAGCCTTCTCCACCACTTAACCATATGTATGATGGTGAACAAGCCTCTCAACTTCTCTGCAACTCAGTTACTCATTTTGTAAAACAGACATCATAATAGTTACCTCCTAGTAAGAGGAGGTAAGAATTAAATGGGATAAAATCAGCTGGATAAGGTGCACAGTCGTGGCAGGACTTAAGCGTATGGCACCTCCCTTCCTTATTTTTTATTCCATAATCCAAATGAACACCTGCATTAGTTCCTACGGCTGTCAGAACAAACTGCCACGAATCTGGCCTGAAACAGCAGACATTTATTTCTCTCACGGCTCCGAAGCTGAAAGCACAGAATCACGGAGTTGGTAGAATCATGCTCTCTCTGCAGACTCCAGAGAGGAACCGCTCCTTGCCTCTCCCAGCTTCTGCTGTTGCTGGCAATACTTGGCTTGTAGCCGCATCACTTCAGTCTCTGCCTCATCTCCGCTTGGCCCCTTTCCTTGTGTGGATTTATGTGTCTCCCCCTCTTCTTAAAGGAACATGGGTCATTGGATTGGGGGCCCAAGCTAATGCAGTAAACCTCATCTGAATTCGTTACTTATGTCTGTGACGGCCCCAGTTCCAAACAGGTGCAACTGAGGTTTAGCTGGGCTTGAATTCTGGAGCAACACTGTGCAAACCACTTCAGCACTGCACATTTCTGTGTTTGTTTGTTTGTTTTGGACAGATTAGATGGTAATCTTCCTTAAAATCATTCAATCATTCCCCAAATATGTATATTTTACGAGTATCTTCTGAAATGCTTAGGGGCTTCTCAAGTGGCACATTGGTAGAGAATCTGCCTACCACTGCAGGAGACACAGGAGACCTGGGTTCTATCCCTGGGTCAGCAAGATCCCCTGGAGAAGGAATGACACCCCACTCCAGTATTCTTGCCTGGAAAATTCCGTGGACAGAGGAGCTGAGCGGGCTGCAGTCCATGGGGTTGCAGAGAACTGGACACGACTGAGCATACACACACTAAAACGCTTATTGATTTTTTTTCTAACTTAAGAAATAGGCAATTTGACATTTTCATCATCACATTATTTGACATTTCGACATTTCATTATGCCAGTATGGTGACCTACTGTGGCTTTTCAATGGTACAAAGTGTGTTTTCTCACCTCCTGGCAGCCCATCTGCCCTGCTGGACTGCTTCTATCAAGTGTGGATGTCATTATCAGGTTACAAATCTGAAGGGAGGCTTTGAGACACTTCAGATCCTATGATCTGTGACACGCTACCGCCACTCTCAAAAGATACCTTGTGTTCAAACTGTGCTAGGAACAAAAAATCAAAATGTGTCTTTCCTGTTCTACTATATCACATGGTACTCCTCAAGAATTAGACTTTGAAAAAACTTTAAGTGGCTGCTAAGCCACTGTTTCAGTAACTAAGCAAGATTTTGGACTCATTTGCATCTTTATAAGTTTTTAAAATTCCTAATAAAATACATTTAATATGAGAATCATAGAATCATTTTTCCAGGGAAAGGCACTTTCTTTTTTAAAATTTTACCTTATTTTACTTTACAATACTGTATTGCTTTTGCCTTATATCAACATGAATCTGCCACGGGTGTACACGTGTTCCCAATCCTGAACCCCTCTCCCACCTCCCTCCCTGTACCATCTCTCTGAGCCATACCAGTGCACCAGCCCCAAGCATCCTGTATCCTACATTGAACCTAGACTGGTGATTCATTTCTTATATGATATTATACATGTTTCAGTGTCATTCTCCCAAATCATCCCACCCTTGCCCTCTCCCACAGAGTCCAAAAGACTGTTTTATACATCTGCGTCCCTTTTGCTCTCTCACATACAGGGTTATCATTATCATCTTTCTAAATTTCATATATATGCATTAGTATACTGTATTGGTGTTTTTCTTTCTGGCTTACGTCACTCTGTATAATCAGCTTCAGTTTCACCCACCTCATTAGAACTGATTCAAATGTATCCTTTTCAATGGCTGAGTAATACTCCATTGTGTATATGTACCACAGCTTTCTTATCCATTCATCTGCTGATGGACATCTAGGTTGCTTATAAACAGTGCTGAGATGAACATTGGGGTACAAGTGCCTCTTTCAATTCTGGTTTCCTCAGTGTGTATGCCCAGCAGTGGGATTGCTGGGTCATAAGGCAGTTCTATTTCCAGTTTTTTTAAGGAATCTCCACACTGTTTTCCATAATGGCTGTACTAGTTTGCATTCCCACCAGCAGTGTAAGAGGGTTCCCTTTTCTCCACATCCTCTCCAGCATTTATTGCTTGTTGACTTTTGGATCACAGCCATTCTGACTGGTGTGAAATGGTACCTCATTGTGGTTTTGATTTGCATTTCTCTGATAATGAGTGATGTTGAGCATCCTTTCATGTGTTTGTTAGCCATCTGTATGTCTTCTTTGGAGAAATGTCTATTTAGTTCTTTGGCCCATATTTTGATTGGGTCGTTTATTTTTCTGGAGTTGAGCTGCATAAGTTGCTTGTATATTTTTGAGATTAGTTGTTTGTCAGTTGCTTCATTTGTTATTATTTTCTCCCATTCAGAAGGCTGTATTTTC